>CAJVQA010007748.1:0-13551 GCA_910591915.1 Cetraspora pellucida | reverse complement strand
AACCTTAAGACTAATTTATCCTCAAGGTAAGCCCCCCAGAGCCTACTGTACCCATTTTTATAGCTGACCTAGATATCACTATAGCAGAACCAACACTTGTGGTCAGGGCTAACCATTAAACTATTATGCTCTTGTAGAGTTCATTTAGACCCTAGCATATACTTTAAGCATAACTCCAGTACTTTAGTATACCCTTGCTTTTTGTTCAGCCTTTTTATCAAACTCCCAATTCAAATAGCTTGTGTAGGACTACAACCAGTTCATCAGTATATTGGGTTAGCCTAATATCCTTTTCTTTCAGTTCATTCCAGCAGCCTGGTTGGTAGTACCTCTGAGCCTTCCAACCCAGAGATTCTTGACTGTCTGGCTACTACGAACAGATACTATGACCTTGGTATCTGTTTCTTCAGGCTAGCCTTTACAGTAGGGCCATCAAAGATCCAGCTACCTCTCTACTTGGGTCTTCTCAAATGGACTTCTTGTTATCCAATTTCAACAGATTTACACAGCTATAAGGACTTATTTAGTGTTTGCACCACCTGATTTGTCAGTTTGCATTTCTCCATATAATGCCATACTTACACAGATGCCCCATGACTTGCCAGTCATGCTGGTGCAACTGCTATTACAGGTATCCTAACCCAATCATTAAGAACAGTTGCCATAATATAAATATTACATAGCTGATTATCCAAATTTTCACTGTCAATGAGATTTGAACACCCAACCTACTACTTGGAGGGTTAACAACCTGACCACTTCACTAGGTTGCCACATTCTAAGTATTATTAATTTTACTATATAAAATTACAACCTTTTTATATAATAGACTAATTTGAATAGGTAATTTTCTTTTATTATATCTTTTTTTATATAATAATTATAATTAAACTTTTGTAAATTTATACACTAAGGTTGTACTAATGTACTTATATAATAGCATAAAAAAATACTTAATTGTAATTAGTTAATTTAGAAATATGTCAAAAAAATTTTATTTTTCATTTTTTTTAAAATAAAATTAATTTACTTTGAGATTTTTTTAAATAATATATAATTAAAAATTAATTTAATTGTTTTTATAAATATATTCTATAAATTTTCAAATATCAAATATATTTATTAATTAATATAACAAAAAAATGAAAAAAGATGCTTGTGTAAGAGAAAAGATAAGTAAAATAAAAAAGAAGAATAAACAAACAAAAAAGAAAAAAAATCAAAAAAATAGAAAAAGCAAATTAAATAAAGAAAGAAACTTAAAAGACAATTAATATGCTTGTTATAAAAGAAAGAAAACTCTTTTAATATAGCTTTAAGTAATTAGATGAGCAGTTTATTTTTAACTAAAATAATGCAACAGGTTGCACTTAGATACCAGTAGAATGGCTGAGTAATGCTAGACTTAAATATAAGAAAATTCTATATAATTATATATATATTCAGTTTTAAGAATCTTAATAAAGTATTAGTATGCCTGCTTAAGGTTAAAATATATATATATATATTTATTTATTTAATTACCAATTATTATGTAAAAGTTTTATAGTCATATTTTAATTTAAATATATCAAGTTGGTATATTATATTTAATAAAATAACTAATATATATATATATTAAAAAGTTTTAGTTATTTAATTTTTTTTAAAAAATAAACTTTCTTTAAGCTTTTTTTAAAAAATATTTAATTAAAAATAAATATAAATTTTTTATAAATATATTATATTAACATATAAATATTAAATATAATTATTAGATTACAAATTAGTATATAAAAATTTGAGTTATTATATATATATATTTTTTTTTGAACTTTGGTGACAATGCTAATTGGTTTATTAGCTTTAATTGATATAGTACAAATTTATAATTACATTTTAGAATTGATTATTACTAGTACTATATACTATCTAATTTTATATTATTGACTTTATCTGATTACCCTTATGGCATCTAAGTGCATATTTGCCTATGCCTATATACAGTTATCTTAAAAACTACTTGCAGTCAGGTTATACTATTAAACTGCTATATAGACAATGATAGCTACTAAACTAATGCAGTATCCCAAATGACAGGAGTACTGTCTTTTGTAAATCATATCTATGTGTTTCACTTATATATTTTATCTATTTTTGTTTCTTCTGCCTTCTAATCTAACTATATCTAGTATTATCTTGTTTCTAATATTTCTTACTTTTTTGTTACTGTACTACTTCCAAATTGGTTCTACTTGGATATGTCTAATCTTTATAAACTTTCATCTTTGGTATGCCTGTTATTAATTTCTTTAAGATGTTCTGACAATGGTTCAAAATCTGAAATGAATCTATATCTCAAGCCAGATCTGCTACTATCATTGGTCTTTTTGACCAATCTGTATTTCAAACCAGGTTTGCTGTTACTATTTCTGCAGATGCCCTAGGTTTTAACATTATATAGTAACTTGATGCTGCATTTAATCTTCAACATGGTGCTCCTTTCTATGATAGAAACTAAGACTTGTTGCACTTATAAACAGAATAATTTTTGTTATATCTATAGAGTTTCTCTAACCTTAGTAATACTATACTATCATATATTGCAAGCTTTTAGCTTATTTGATAATACTTGTGAAACAATTTTGGTTATACCCAGGGAGTTACACTAACTTTAGTGATGCCATACTATCTTGCAGATTTTATTTCATATTGGTTAGTTGATCTCAGTTTTGTTCATTATAGACTTCTATATAGATATAACCAGAATCTGATTTGGTGTCTTTACATTGCACAAGAAAGTTATATGCCAATCTTCAAGATTTTCTTTTATTTAATTAGATTATTCAGCTATGCCAAAGATGCTTCTAATTTTGGTTAGACTAATTCTTTACTACAGTTTGTTCTTGTGTTCACTACTTCACTCACTATTCCAGTTTTGGTACTTTTAGACTACTTTTCCAATCAAATCCTCTTTTTGGGTTCCAATTAAAACTTATTTGCACAATTTATTGATTATCCTTTCAAGCAAGTACTCCACAAGTTGGGTGCAAAGATGTTAGTACTGCCTATATTAGAAGGCATAAAAATATTAGTGCTGTCCTAGCCTAAAGAACTTATATGTACAAACTTTTTATAACTATAACCTTCTGTAACAACTACTTGTTATGCATAGTTCCTGCATTCTATGATTGGGTCTCCTTTTAGAAATTTCTATTTCTATTATTGTACTGCTCTTGGACTTAACTACAGGGCTTTACATTCAATTACAGACTTTTTATTAAATTACAGAAGCTAAAATCTTTAATTTTGCCTCTAGCCAAACTTAAACTATTGACCTTGACTATG
This sequence comes from Cetraspora pellucida, assembly GCA_910591915.1. Classification (NCBI taxonomy): domain Eukaryota; kingdom Fungi; phylum Glomeromycota; class Glomeromycetes; order Diversisporales; family Gigasporaceae; genus Cetraspora; species Cetraspora pellucida. The sequence goes on along the minus strand of CAJVQA010007748.1, from coordinate 10,224 downwards.
GAGGTTATAGGAGCTTAACAGCTAAGCTATGGGTCCCACACCTGTTATTATATTTTAATTCAAAAATATTATATTTATATATTATTATTATTATTTTTTTTGATTTTTTTTTTTTTCGGTATTAAGATGACCCCTTTCTCTTCTTGTTTTTCTTGTCTCATCTGGTATTTTGCTACGTCAAATCGAGGTCAGAACTCTCCTATTATGGTGACGGCTTTATGGGTCACATGACTACATCGAATGATCAACTGCGGATTTGGCTTCTTTTTAGGGCAGGCGGTTTCAGTTTAGCAATAGTCACTGGGTCTTGTACTTTTCTTAAAGTCGAGTAAGTAGTTTGTGCTTTGCAGTTTGTAGTTACTTTATTGATCGCTTATTAATCCTATCTAAATCCGTCTTCACAATATTTACATATAAATAAACCAACTAAAGGCCATCAAACACAATGGTTCACCCAAATTCTACAACTAAATCAATCTAATTCTATTAATATAACTTGGCTTACTCTAAACCTACCTTCTACAAATCTCTTTCTTAATGCAACCAAATTAATATCAGCATACTCATTTTCAAATTCTTTCTTCTTTTATCAACTTCATTATACAAATTATTAACTATTCTATATCTCTCATCAAACCACTCTTCAACAATCTTCTTTCTTCAAAATCTCTTTATCCACCCTAGGTCTTTCACAACTTCTCTCAACCTCTGATCACTCTATACCAAACTATCATTCTTTCTATTTACCTTATAATCTAATCAACAAATCAAATAACCAAACAATTATTCAAATTGATTTTAAAGAAATCTTAGCTTTAATCAATATAGACAAATCTACTTCCTCTTAACCACCTTCTTTATTTCAACTACAAATAATTCTATCATCCTATAATGCTCAACTTATCCAACAATTCACCTATTCATTAATATATCAAAAACAATTAACTGATCTTAATATCTTATCTTTCAACTTGATACAAATAAACTACATTTCTATACTGATGGATTAATCAAAAATCTTCAAACTCCAAATGTAAAATCTGATATAGGATGGATTTGCAAATATGATATATCAATAAAATTCAATGCAGCTATACAATCCTATTCTGACTCAACTCATACTGAACTTGAAGCAGTTCTTTATCTTTTACTTGCAGCTTCATCTAACATCTCTTTAAATATCTATATTGATAACACAACTGCTATTAAAAATCTTGAACAACCTATTACTCCCAAATCTATACAAACTAAAAACTGGGATATTATCCATTATACTAACCATCTTAAACATCTTAAAAACATCACTACCACTTTATATAAAGTCAAATAACTTTCTACAGACTTATTTCACAACCAAGCAGATTCACTTACTAAACAAGGAACCTCAAAATCTATTATTAAGCTTAATATCTCAAAATTCAATACTCCAAATCACTTCCTATAGAACAATCTTCTAATTTTCTTTAAAGTGCGCACTTTTATTAAAAACATTATAACTATTTAAGAAACTGCCAAATGATCAAATTTAAAATTACTCCAAAATATTACTAACATTAAATAGTCTCTTCTATTCAAAATTATCTTCTCTCTTAAAGATAACTTACAAAAATACTCCTTTTGCATTAAAATTCTTACCAATAACTTACCAACTATACAAAACCTTAATATTTGCTATTCTTACCTTTATACTACACCTTATTGTTCCTACTGCACAAATATTAAAGATACTCTTCATTTGTTTTCATGCTCTAGCAATATCACAAATATTCTATAATCACTCAAAAACATTATATATAACACCCTTCAATCACTTCAAATTACTAACACAATCTCAACAACTCTATTAAATATTTTTTTAAATTTTACACTTCATTTCTCAAATCCTCAATACAAATATATATTATATACTATTATTGGAACTTATTCTACTACTATATATGAGAATATCAAAACACTTATTAATAAACAAACAAATACTTTTTTACTTTATCTTTCAAACAAACTACTTAACTGGTATCATCAAGTCTTTGGTCTACCTATAATATATATCAACACCAATGAAAAAACTCTCACAACATCACATCAAAATCGAAACATACCAAAATCAGCTTACCAACCCTACCTAATTCTCTAAACAGTACTAAAACTCTCTCTCAACCTATAAATACCAAACCCCTAATCACAAAATGCTTTTATAGAGATACTCTCTAACAACTTGCATAAATTAATGCTCAGACAATCACTTGAAGGTTTCCTCCAACCTATCCTAGCTAGAACCTAATTTGAAATAGTTAGCTATAGCATAACATAGAAAATAGAGGATGTAATATTATATTGGATGCCTAATTGTAGCACAAATGTAGTTTAGAAATCTTTAAATTTAGAACTTATGTTTCTATATATAATAAAGTTTCTACTTGAGCATTATATAATAATAAAAAAAAAAAAAAAAAAAAAAAAAAAATATATATATGAATTTGTATAAAACTTTGGAATCAAAATTTTGAATGTCTTGTGAGTTGACTATTAGTCAACAATTTGAAAAACCAGACTAAATAACAGGTGACCATACACAGAATCATATGCTTTCTTTACAAACTGCATGAACTGCCACTATTTAGATGTGGCTTATAAACAAACCATCTAAACTTACATTATAAATGCCAATATCTTAGCTTTATTGATCTTTATCTTGCAAACTTTAAAATTTTTTTGCCTTACCCAATTCCTCTACAAACTCAATGCATGTAAGGAACAAGCTCCTGATTCTGCCATTCTAACAGCTGGCTTGCTGTGGCAGGCAGGAAACTACTGACTGAATAATTAAGCAAATAGTGTTCATTTAATTACTATCTAAGCTGTTACTGTAATCCATAGTGCAATTACTATTGCTAACCCTTCTGAAAATTAATGTTTTAATTTCTATATTACTTTATACTTTCTATTTTGCATACATAATTATCAAATATAATAAAAAATTATTTCTGACTATTATTCTAGCCAATGTAACCCTATATGCCTCACAAATGTGCTAATGTTTTTTAATAATATATAAATTCTAATATATAGACATCTGAATTTTTTATTTTTTTTTGGTATTAAGATGACCTCTTGGATCTTTTGACTTTATTTAACAATAGTAAATGTGGTTCAGTAACTACTACAGAAAGAGCATACAATTGGTTACATATGTAACTTTTCTATATTACCTATTTAAGAAGTCTGCTCAAAGGTTCTCTACTAATTGCTATATCTAATACTTCTGCTTGGATATTCTACTTTAAATCTTCTAAACCTGCAAATCTGTTAACTTCACTAGGTCATACCTGATGCCCAAATTATCATCTCAATCTTAGAAAGATTTTATCTTCAAAATAAACCTTCTAGAGCCTTTGATATCCATTTTTATAGCTGACTTAAGTATTGCTATGACAGAACCAACAGTTGCAGTCAGGACTTAACCATTAAACTGCTATGCCCTTGTAGAGTTCACTTAGACCCCAGCATCTACTTCACAGCATAACCCCAGTACTTTAGTATATCTCTGCCTTTTCACTTGCCTTTTTATCAAACTCTTAATTCAGATAGACCATGTAGAACTATAACTAGTCTATTAGTATATCAGGTCAGTCCAATATCCTTTTTCTTTAGTTTGTTCTGGCTGCCTGGTTGATAGTACTTCCAAGACTTCCAACTTAGAGGTTCTTGCATGTTCAGCTACTACAACTGGGTATTATAACCTTGGTATCTGTTTCTTTAAGCTTGTCTTTACAATAGAGCTATCAAAGATTTAGCTACCTCTCTACTCAGGTTTTCTCAAATGAACTTTTTGTTATCTAATTTCAACAGATTTATACAGCCACAAGGACTTATCTAGTATTTGCACTGCCTATTGTTAGTTTGCATTCCTTCATATAATTACAGACCTTGTCACAAAGGACAATGTCATATGACCAGTTACATGAATGCCCTATGACTTGCCAGTCATACTGGTGCAACTGCCATTACAGGTATTCTAACTCAATCATTAGTAACAGTTGCCAGAATATAAATATTACATAGGTGATTATTCAAATTTTCACTGTTGATAGGATTTGAACACCTAATCTACTACTTGGAGTATTGACAATCTGACCATTTCACTAGGTTGCTACACTCTATCTGAATTTTGATCATCTGAAGTTTTATACAAGTTCATATAAAACTTCTGATTATCAAAAATTCAAATATTCATAATGTATAAATTCTAATATATAAACATCTGAAATTTTGATCTTCCAATGTTTTGACACATTGCATTGATGATAGTCATGCAAAGGGTATTATCATTAAGATAACATATAACCTTTGATTTTGTATAACTAAGTTAGTATTTATAGTAAGTTAGTAGAAGAATAAGCTTTAGTGCTTCTTTTTTTTGCTGCCCAATTATTATCTGGCTTTATAGTGTTTAATGTTTATTATGGTTGTTATAATGACTAATTCAAATATATCAAAAAATAATTTATTAGACATTTGTCATAGTTTAGGCATGTCAACTGAAGAAAATAAAGCAGACCTAGTGCAGAGGTTAAAGTAATTTCAAGTATATAAACACTATAAGAAAAGTGCAAATAGAATGAGACCTATGAATAATAAGTTGCAAAAGGATGCCAATGTGAATTAGTAATATCTAATTATTATACTGAAATTATTGAAGTACAAAACTCTGAAATACAAAGATTGTGAGATTTGCTTGAAAAAACAAACTATTCATTTAATAATGTATTATCATTATTCTTTTCACAAGATATAGAAGAAACATCTGCTTACCTATTGCAAGCAAGCAAGGCATTAAAAAACAAAGTTTGCAAGCTAAAAAGAAAGACCCTAACTTAATGTTTAAAAAAGTTCTGACAAATTTTTAGAAGCTAAAAAGCACTATGTTAAACTTTGAACTTAATAGCTTTCAGGCTAAGAAACTTATAACAAAACTAATATTAAGAAAGTCTGACCTAAGTATAAATTTAAGAAGCATTGCAACTAATATAAGTATAATATACTGCATCAAGCTGGAAGAAAACTTGACTTAGCATAGATTCTGCAACTATAAAGATTATAATAAGCCATATCAATGCCACAAAGGACCTTGTAGAAAATAGGATGTTTACCTTAAGAGTGGCCAAAGGGTTTGGTTAAAACATTGCTTCAGCCTTACCTAACACCTAATATGATTGGTTAAAAGAGAAGAACAGCCTAATTGAGAAGACAAAAGTATTAGCTGATGTAAAAAAGACCAAAAAACAAAAGCTTTACAGTTCAACTAAGTTATCTGATTATAGGCATTGGAGATATAACTACCAAAGTGAAAATTAGATGAACTACAAAAGTGGCTATCAAGATGGCTCTCAAATAATAGATTTTTTTGTCAAAACTACTAACTCTACAATAATGCATATTCATTCTTCAAAAAATGCTACATCTATAGTAGTCTTGGTTACTTTGCAAAAACATGTTTCTTAGACCCAAGTAAAGCCTCAATTTAACAAGACTATTGCACTAGATACAGATCAAAAGAATATGCAGCCTATAAAGGCCAATATAACAAACTACCAGACCACTCTAGATATGACTGACTATGCCCAAGCCCAACAGAAATTAAAAGTAACAGGGCACATTCATTTGAAGAAACATGTAATTTACTAAATAGAAAAATCAAAGCCTTGAGCCTAGTTATTAAATAGTTAAAAGAAGGCATTCTATTATTTTCAAAAGGCCTATTAGAACTAACAAAACAACTGGATTTATCACAATATTCCTTGTCAAAAAATCAACTTATTTGGATAGACTTAGAAATAAAAAGATTAATAAAAGAGAAAATGATTTCTCTAATAGCAGTCTCAATAAACTGACTCTCTTATTTGCTAGAAGTAAGTTCAATATTTTTAGTTCCAAAAGCAGGGCTGAAAAATGGTAGTTAATTATAAATCTTTAACATTTAAACAAAGCATTACCTATAAAACTGTTCAAATTCAAAGAATTTGGAACCTTTCTTCTTATAATAAGGAAAAATTAATAGATAATTGTGCTAGATTTAAAAGATAGCTACTATTAGAGGTCTGCAAATTGCCTATTTTTGAGGCCTGGCCCAGCCTACAGTTAGGGTTAAAAATTTTTTTTAGGCCCAGTCCGGCCTGCATTTAGGGTTACCATTTTTTTGCTAGTCTGGCCCAGTCCATATATGTTAAATTTTTTCTTCAGCCTGGCCTGCAAAAATTTTTTATATAATTTTACAAATTTTTAGGCTCACACTGGCCCACAATTATAAAGTTTTGCAAATTTTTTGGTTCAGCCTAGCTGCAATTATAAAATTTTGCTTTAGGCCCAGCCCAGTCTACAAAAATTTGTAGGTTAGACCAGGCTGTAGAACCCAATGCAGGCCTTTAGCTACTATCATATACTAATAAACAATATGACTTAAAGATTATTAGATTTAGAATAGTGTTGAATTGGTATTAGTACAAAGTGTTACTTTTTAGTTTAAGCCAGATAGTGTAGATATTTTCAAAGGTTATACATGCTGTAATAGAACATTAAAGGTCACAGAGCATAGTTTATAGAAACTATGTAGACAATATATGAGTCACACACCCATGGTGAGAAATGTTATTATATATAAGAGACTTAGTTATGTTAAAAGACTTAGAAATTGCAAGTTCATTTTAGCAGAGAAAGAATACTTAAACCCTACTTAAAATGTAAAATACCTTAGAATAGTGTTGGACATAGTAACAGAAATAGTCATAGTACAAATACAAAGATCAATAACACAATTCATTGTTTACAAAATGTTTTGTTCAAAAAACTTCTGACCACCCAGCATCTCTCTTCTGTTACAAAAAAATTGATAAGCCTAAGCTGTGCATTCAGGTTTGTAAAGGTTTGATGCTTGGAGCTGTATACAATAATAGATGCAGAAGGCAAAAAACCCTGGAATTGAAACTATGCAGTCTAATTGTTACATCAAGCAGTAATGAACATAAATTGAATAATAAGAAATTTAAAAAGAACAAACAAAAATTCAGCATAAAAACTATTACAAGTAACTCCAATATATATAGATGCATCTACAACTGGTTGGTTAGCAATCTTGGGAACAAGAAAAGCTTTAGGAACTGGGGCCACTATCACAAACAGATGGATATTATGGTTCTTAAGAAATTGGCAACCTTGCTGAATTTGAAGTTATTTGGCCTAATTATTTTACACCACTATGTGACTGTCCTTATAGACAACTATGTGCCCAGAAAAACAGTATAATCTGATAGAAAAAGGCCATGACAGAAAGAATTGATGTATGAGGTATAAAACTTCTGCAACCAGTATGATGTCAAAATTCATGAATTTCAGTAGGTTCATCAGAAACTAAACCTAGCAGATGAATTAATAAGAATATATAACAAATCAGATTGGTCACTAAAACAAGTGTTGTTCAACTTGTTAAATAAAAGATAGTGATCTTTCACTGTAGACCAAATGGCAAGCTACTGAACAAAGAAATTAAAACATTTCAATAGCTGCCTTCATTGCCAAGAATTAGAAGCAGTTGATTACTTTATCTAAGATTGAAGCAACAAAACCAACTATGTCTGCCCACTCTTGAGTTTAATCTACAGAGTCTAGAAACACAAACAATAGTCCAAGACTTTGATAGTATTAATTATTCTGATTTGGTCTAAGCTCTTTGGTGACTACTTTTACTTCAGCAACAAACTGAATCCTTAAACTTATCTCCAGCAACACAAAGTTTTCTACCATATCAAGAAGGAAACCTAGCATCAGAACTATGGAAAAACCTATTCTGGTAGTTTTAGACTGTGAAAATATCTTTCTAAATTCTTTACTATCAAGAGTACAAAAACTTTTGCTATCTAAATCTGCATTTAAGAAGTATTTGCAAAGTTTATAAAATGAATTTGTAAATTTTTATAAAATTTATAGCCTGACCTTCTGTCTAGCAGAACCAAACACAGTTATTGCCTTTTTAATATAGATAGACTTACTATCGAGGTTATCAAAACTACACTTTTATCTAATAGCTATAAGTTACTACTACCAAAGACTAGAATTGGAGAATCCAATCATAAATTTTAATATAAAAAGCCTAGTTCAACTTTGATCAAACTTGCAGCAAATAGAAAAAAAGTAATTTGGCTATGTGACTCTCTACTTGTTAAAACTCTAAAATATTATGTAAACAACTTGTTTTTAAATACCTCATATCTAATCTGAAAAAGAAATTGTGCTATGATAGCACTGAACTTGCAAACAATGAGATGTTATATAATCTAAAGATGGGAGATTTAAAGTTGCTTGAAAGAATATGTTAGGTTAGAATTAATAAATCAAAAACAGACCAATTCACCAAAGAGAAATTTGTATTAGTAGACTTTATGAATTACCATATTATCTAGTTAGATTAACTTATGAGTATATGAGAATAAGAGGTAATATGAAAGATAGTTATTAGTTATTTGTAAATATATTAGAGAAATGTATGACAATAAGAACAGTATTTGTAGTAGTTAAAAAAATAGCTCATTATACAAATTTTTAAGGTAAGTATTCAGGCTATAGTATTTGTATTTATGATGTCATGGAAGCAATGAAGACAGAATTGCTATTGTCTCAGATTATAAATATCAGAGGGTAGTTATCTCAATTAGTAGCACTTTATTTCAGATCTTTTTCAATTGTACTACAAAGTACCTTAGAAAAAATGAGGTTCTAAAAAAAAAAAAAAAAAGAAAAAGAGAGAATGATAATAGAAGTAAATAACTTTAACTTATCACTAATTCTCTTTGTCTTCTATAATGTTTCTTCCTAATAAATTTCTGAATGAGAATAATGACCCATTACATTGATGATAGTTATGTAAGAAGTATTATTACAAGGATGACTTATGACTTTTGATTTTGTGTAAGTAAGTTAATATTTATGATAAGTTGGTGAAAGGATAAGCTTTAGTGTTTCTTTTTTTCACTGCCTAATTATTATCTGGCTTTATAATGTCTAAATCATTTTTTACTCCTATGAAAACATATATATTGTAAATCTAAATGACTAACAATTAATGCACCTTGTGTGAGCATCTACTCTTGTAATCACTGCACCTTTATGTGAGCATCTACCTTTATAATCGCTACATCTTCATGTGGGTGTTATTTAAAGTAAACAATAAAAAAAGACCTAAGTATTATTGCACCTTCCTGTGGCATCCACCTTTATGATTACTGCATTTTTGTGTGAACATCATCTAATGTTTTTGCAATATATATTTAGGGTCACTCTGTCTCATGTGGCACCAAAAAAAAAAAAAAAGAAGATAGTAGTAGCAATAATGCTAATGTAATGAGAATTGAGAAATATAAGTTATGAATATATGTTGTAAATTAATGAATACATGTTGCATATAGCATAGCTTTCCCTTTATCAACCACGATTCACTTTTTGATACTCCTGTATTTTCATCACATGACTCGCATGATTTGTAACGAAGAGCACTATTCCTATAATGTTTCTTCCTAATAAAGTTTCTGAGTGAGAATAATATACAAATTCATATAAAACTTCAGATTATCAAAAATTCAGATGTCAATGTATTAGAATTTATATTATATGGTTAAATATACTTTATCTGAATTTTCGATTATCTGAATTTTTTCTAATACCAGGAATGAAGTATAAAATACAAAGAGTATGGTTTACGAAAAAGTTAAGTGGTGTTTCTTCTGTATCTGATTGAATGATCATTGTTGTGATTAGGTATATTTGTATGCTGCATAGGGCTTTGCCTCCTTAAAAAGTATACATACCAGTTTGGGTCCACATGATCTTCTGGCTATTTATATCTGAACGATAATACGATCGAATTATAACACTAAAGAGATTACATATTCATTATATCATTAATTTATGCATATAGTAAAATGTTCTCTAAAAATAATTTACTAGAAATGAAGTATGAATACTGTTGGGTTCGGAAGTTTGCGACTCTGTCGCTTCAAAATTCTAAACCTCGCATAACGTACGGTAAGTAACCTTTTCGAAAGAGGGTGTTAGATTTGGCTTGTGGGCGGTTAAGGCTTTCGATTACTTTGGGTCAACAAATGCAAGTAGGGTCAGTCACGTGTACAGGGGCTTGAACGAACAACGATGGTTATTGGGGTTTACAGGATTTATGCC
>CAJVQA010007747.1:0-13551 GCA_910591915.1 Cetraspora pellucida | reverse complement strand
GTAGCTTACTTCTGCTTGAAGTAATGCAGCAGGTTGCACTTAGGTACCTCTAAGGTGGCCAGGTGATGCTAGACTTAAGTGTTAAGGATATTTATGTAATTGCAAATGTAATTTCAAAATCTTAATAAAGTACTAGCGTGACTGTTTAAGGAAAAAAAAAAAATTACCTGATTTGTCAGTTTGCATTTTTTTGTATAACTAGTTACACAGATGCTCTATAACCTGCCAGTTATACTAATGTGATTGTTATTACAAATATCCTAACCTAATTAATAGTAACAGTTGCTGTAATATGAATATTACATAGGTGATTATCTAAATTTTTACTGTTAATAGAATTTGAACACTCAACCTATTACTTGAGAGGTTGACAACCTGACTACTTTGTAGTCTATTTTATCTCTTGTTATTATATTCTTTATTAAACTATATGCTATAATTATCTTTGTCTTTTATAAAAAAGTTAATTGTTTTCATAAGTATTCTAACTCTTTGCAATGCAAGTTCAAGACTTTCAAGTAGAACTGAGTCAAATGTCTTTTTTATATCTTGCAGAAATATCTATATTTTCTTACTTTTTTTTTTATTTCTTTTATTATTATATTTAAAATATATACTAGTTGTTCTGCCAAGTTTTCTAAAAAGCTAGCATAGTTTAGTTTTCTAAGTATTCTTTTTTTTATAAATATTTTGACAAGTCTTTTTGTTACTGTCTTTGTAACAACCTTTTTAAATATTTTAATTAGTGCTATTGGTCAGATATTATTTAGACTAAATTTTTATTTTATATCTTTTAATATTAAATAAACTTAAGCTATTTTCTACTTTATTAATATCTTTTTTGCTTTTAAATATAGATTTGCAAATCTTTTAAATACTTCTTTTTTGCTTATTTAATTAGTATATAATTTATATCTAATATACTAAAAGCTGTTTCTGATTTTAATTCTTTTAGTATTTCTTATTCTTTCTTTTTAATTTTTTTAACTTTTGCATATTATTTTTCTTTAATGCTTTTTTGTAACTTATATATTTTCTTTTATTTATCTAACATCTTTTCTAATTTAGTATTTCTTTTCTTTAATTGTTTTTTGCTATATTTGCTTTAATTTCTTCCTGCTTTATTGCTAGGTATGTTTCTTTTTCTATTTGTTTAACAAACTTATTAAGTACTATTTTTTTGTAAAACTTGTTTAGAAGACTAGCTAGTATTTTTTCTTGGTCTGTTTTAATCATATTATATCTTTTATCTATATTCTTTTCTATTTGTTTTTTTTGTATTTGTTTCTACTTTTTTTTTTTTATAATAGTTTTGTTAATCTTTTATATCTTCTATTTAGACATTTAATTATTATCTTTGTAGTCTTAATAACTCTGCATCTATTTTCTTGTTTAATGTTTTTATTTGTTTATTTGTCTTATTTTTTTTTTCTTCTGCTACTTCTTAATCTCTTTTTGTTTTTATATATCTGATTAGTTTTTATAGCTTTATAATATTTTTTTCTTGATGTTATTCTTTTTGGCTATTTCTTTTGTTTGTTGTTGTATTGTATATTTTTTTTAGTATGTGTTTATTTGCTATTATAATAATTGCTTTTCTATTATATTTTATATATTATTTATTTGGTCTATTTATCTTCTTTTATTTTGTTATTTCTTTTAAATATATTTTAAAAGTTTTTTTATTTCAAGTTATTTTTGTAACTCTTATGCACAGTTTTCCTAATTTTTTTGCTTATTTATACAAATACAGTATTCTTGATTTTCTTTTTCTCTTAACTTCTGCTTTGTTATTATATGCTTAATTTATATTTCTGCTATTACTATCTTATAATCACTTTCTGTAACTTCTTCTAGACTAATTTAGCTGATATCTATATATAGTCTATTTTTGTTACAAATTCTCTATTTGACTATATATACTTTTGAATTGTTAGATGCATGTTTATATATCTATTACAGAAGTCTTGCTTTTTTATCTAATTAAAGATTAATAATCTTTTAAAACTTGCTGCTTATATGTTTTGTCTATTTGTATATTGTTTAATGTATAATTAAAGTTTTTTATAACAATTTGTGTTTATTTTTTCTTTTTTAAACCAATTTTTATAATTTTTTATTAAATACTTTTTTTTATTTTTTTGTTATTTGATAGTATATAAATTCTTATTATTACTAGTTTTAGTTATTTAAAGTATAGTATAATCTTTATTATATATTTGCTTATTTTCTTAACTGCATTTACATGTTTTTTTATTATTTTTCTACTAAAATTTTTATATTTAATCTTTTTTTTTCTTCTATTATACTTACTTAGTACTCTATATATCTCTTATTTGTAGTATATATTAAAAACTTTCTTTTCTGTTTAGTAAGATTTGTTTCTATAATTTTTCATATTATAATTTCATTTTTTTTGTCTAGCTAAGCAAATTTTTAAGTTTTTAATCTTTAGTCTTTAGTCTGTTAATATTGTAATTTTTTTTTTTTAATATATAAGCAGTCACATTAGTACTTTATTAAGTTTTGGAAATTACATTTGTAACTACATAACTATTCCTAATATCTAAGTCTAGCATCACCTGACCATCTTACTAATATCTAAGTGCAACCTGTTGCATTAATTTGAGCAGAAGTAAGCTGCTTGTCTGACTACTTAAAGTTCATAATGAAAGGGTCTTCTTTCTTCTATGACAAGCCCCAACATTGTTTTTGTTACTTTCTTTTCAACTTGCTTTCCTTTTTCTTTCATTTTTTTATTTTTTCTTTCTATTTTTTCTTGATTTGCCTTTTTTCATTTTCTTGGTTTCTTTAGCTTTTTATCTTTTTTTCTTTTAATTTTATCTGTTATTCCTATTTTTTCTTCTATTCAATAATTTTTTCACAATGTATTCTTCATATTTATTTATAAAATGTGATTTAGGCCATTATTGCTACTGTGTTTGCAAAATGTTGTTTTGATTTTGTATTTAAGAACTATGCTAATTTGTCTTGTGTTTCTTTTGGAATTAGGCCTTTTATTAGTACTTCTTTTATTTTAACTTCTCCAATTCTGGTTTTTCAAAAAATGCTATATATAACACATATGAGGAAATCTGAATCTTTTCTTCTTCTTTTAATTTCTTCTATGCTGTTGCAATGATCACTTTTTGAATTCTCTTATAGAGATTTCTTTGCCCCTTGCATGCTGCCAAGTATGCTTGTGTTTTTTTTATTTTCTCTTAGCATATTTGGTATTTTACTGTTGTATATATGTTTGGCCTTCTTTTGTTAAGTTCTTCTAAGGTTGAAAGCTTATCTATTATGCATTTGATAAATGCACTTCTTCTGGAGCTGCTTCTTCTTGTTGTGTAGTATATTCTCTTTGTCATTTTTAGCCTTTTCCAAAAATAGGTTCAATCATAAATTGTAATTTCTGCTTCTGGTTTTAAACTTTTAATTGCTCTTATTTTTTTTTTACTCTGCTCTTATCCTTGCATTCATTACTAACTTGCAAAGCAGTCTTGCTGATATGTCAGTTTGTCTGTTTTTCCACTTTAGGCAGCACTCTATCTCTTTACAACTAACTTTTTCAGCCTGTACAATTTTCTTACTTATTGTTTTCTTCTTTGCTAATCTATTAGCTTTATCATTTCATTTGTCTTTATTATGACTTTTAACTTTAACTAAATCTATCTGAATGTTTTTTATCTTGACAAGGTTTTTAATCTTCATTATCCATATTGCATTCTTTTTTTTAATTATTTTGTTTCTGTCTGCTTGTTTTAGATCTCTACTAATGTTTCTTATTGCAACATTACTATTTGTATATATCTGTATTTGCTTCTCTTTAGGTATTGTTAAAATTGCTGCCCAAATTGCTACCAACTCTGCTACTGTCAATGTTTGTCATCCTTTTAGTTCAAATGCAACCTCTTCTTCTGGCCATTCTTGTGTTTCATTTGTTTGAACCCATCCTATATCTATATTATTCTTAGATATTAGCTTTTTATTATCTTTCTCATTAGTTGTACTATCAGTATATATTATATATTTGTTCTTGTTTCTTATAATATTTTTTTTAGAACTTCTATTATTTCTTAGCTAATGTTTTCTTTCAGTTTTTGTTGTTTAATAATTTTTATCTCTAGTTCCTCTATCATTGTAAGACTCTTTAATTTGTATTCACTTCTTTTCAATCTGTTTATTTCTGTTTTGTCTATTATTTGGTCTATCATTATTTTAATTAGATTGCTATCCTTATTTATTAATCTATCTGAAATTACATGAATGTTCTTATTTAATCTTGTTCATTGCTAACAACTATTTTCTATCTGTTTTTCTTTTCTTATATACCCTTCACATTTTTTGATCTTAGTTGCTACTTCATTTTCTTTGCATTTTATTTGCCAATATTTGATTAATACTTTTTTCTTTTTCTTTTTGACCACCTTTTCAAGCTGTTTGTAATCTTATATGCCATATACTATTCATTTTTTCCATCTTTTATTTTCTGATATATGCTCCCATTTGACTTGTATTGCCTGAGTATTTTGTTTATATGTTTTAAAGTATCTTTGTATTACTCTACTTTCTGAACTACTAAGCACTTTTGATTTAATTGCTTTGAACTACTCTGCTTTTTTCCTTTACTCAAATAGCTTTGATAGCTTTTAAGATGCTACCATATAATTAGTTTTTCTTATCTTATGTCAAGTAATTGGTTCAGATATATTAGACTAGCATTATTTACTCTAACTGCTCCTTTTTTTTACAATTGTGCATTTACCAGTTCTTGTATTTTAGTATTATACCCAAACAATGTCTATAGTTTACTTTTCATTCTAATATTTATTTAGTTTTCTTACTTTGAGTATTGTAAGGCATGTTATGTTATTCTTCAAATTTGTTTCAGTTTCTGGCCACTCTTTTGTCTTCTATATATTTTTTGCTAAGCCTGCTCTTTAACAGCCTTGTGTTATTCTTAGTCTTGTTAGCTGTCTAAAACTGTCTTGTCTATTCAATTTTGCTAAGAGGCTGCTTATTTGCTTTATAGTTAACTCTTGTCACAATGTTTTACAGCTGTCAAGATCTTTATGCTCCATTACACAGTTTTTTACTGTTCTTTGTAGACTGCTCTTTTGCTTAGCCAGACTTATTATTAGTTAATATATTTTATTTAAGCTTTTGTCTAACATCTTAATTAGCTATAACATATAGCTTAGTTTGAATATTATTACTATATTGTTTATATATGCAATTTGGCCCATTGTCATTTTTTTGTGCTTTAAATCTCTTATAGTCTGGCTTACTATTCTTTTTGTCTTCTTCTTTATTTGTGCTTTTTATATTCTATTGTTTAATCATATTCCCAGTGAGCAAACTATTTTATGTCTTAGTTCTTCTATTATCTTGCTTTTTTCATATATTACTGTCCTTTCTTTCTTTTTAATTTTTGTATTTATTATTATTAGTTTCAACTTTGATCCATTTATCTCTATATTGTTTATTTCAAAAAACTCTTCAGCTATTTCTAGGATTTTTAATAATTGCTTTTTATTACTTGCAATTTATGTTGTATCATCTGCATATGCAATTGCTGCTTGATGATATCTTGTAATATTGTTGCATTGTATACCTCTTTGTATTTGTTGTTCAACTGTATACTCTAACTTTTCATCTTCTTGGATTTTTTCTAGTAATAGGTTATAAAAAAGACATCATATTAATAATAAGATTACCTTATCTTGGTCTATTCTATTTCTTGCTATTAGTTCTTTCATTAGGCCATAGGCTGTAATTATTCTTAATTGTCTCTTGTAAAAAAGCTTTAATATATATTTAATTGTTTTTTTGGCTATTTTAATTCTTTGCAATGCTAGTTCAAGACTTTCAAAAGAGACTAAGTCAAATGCCTTTTTTTCATATCCTGCAACAGTATCTATATTTCTTTATCTTTTTTTTTTGCTTCCTCCATTATCAAGTTTAGAATCTGTACTAATTGCTCTGTTGAGTTTCTTGAGAGGCCTGTGAAGTTTGGTTCTTTAAGTATTTTTCTTTTCATAAATACTTTGGCAAGCCTTTTTGTTATTACCTTTGTTACAACTTTTCCAAATGTTTCAATTAGTGCTATTGGATGTATATTGTTTAAACTATATCTCTATTTTATATTTTTTGATATCAGATAAACTTGTACTATTTTTTACTTTATTGGAATTTTTCCTATTTTTAAGCATAAGTCTGCAAAGCTTCTAAAGATTTCTTGTATTTTCTTTCCTGCTTTTTTGATCAGTATATAGCTTATATCTAAGATACCTAGAGCTGTTACTGTTTTTAATTCTCTTAGTGTTTCTTTCTATTCTTTTTCTTTAATTTTTTCTTCGAGTTTTGCATACCATTCCTCTCTAATGCTTTCTTTCAGTTTATATATCTCTTTCTAGTTTTCTGTCATTGTTTCTAATTTGGTATTTCTTTTTCTAAACTACAGCTTATAATGTTTTGCTACATTTGTTTTAACCTTTTCTGGCTTTGTTATTAGATATGTTTCTTTTTCTACTTGCTTAATAAGCCTATCAAGCATTGTCTTTTTGTATAGCTTATTTAGAAGACTGGCAAGCATTTTTTCTTAGTTTGCTTTGATCATTTCATATCTCTTATCTATACTTTCTTCTATTTGTCTTTTTTGCATTTGTTCCTAGTCTTTTTTTTTCCTTTCTTGTAAGATTTTTTGCCAATCTTTCATGTCTTCTATCTAGGCATGTGACCAATGCCTTTGTAGTTTTGGCATTTTTGCTCTTGTTTTGTTGGCTAGTACTTTTAATTGTTCATTTGTCTTAATTCTTTCCTTTTCTGTTACTTATTGATTCTTTCTTATTTTTGTATATTTAATTAATCTTTGCAGCTTTATGATATCTTTTTCTTGTTGTTGTACTTTTCAACTAGTTCTTTTATTTGTCATTGTATTATATATTCTTTTTTTGGATATGTGTTTATTTGCTACAGTAATAATTGCTTTTTTTATTATATTCCATATTCTGTTTATCTTGTTTAACTGTTCCTTTTTATCTTGTACTTCTGTTTGAATGTCTTTTAGATTTTCTTTTACTACTAATTGCCTTTGTAGCTCTTGTGTATAATTTTTTCAATCCTTTGGTTTTGCTTGATCATATAAATATAATATTCTTGATTGTTCTTTTTTTTTAATATTTGCTTTACTGTTTTTCTCTGTCATATGTTTGATCCATATTTCTGCAATTATTATTTTATGATTACTTTCTGTAATTTCTTCTGTTTTCTCAATGTTTGCTTTTTGCAAACCCAAGGCCAGTTCTTCTGACACTTACATATAGTCAATTCTTGTTGCAGCTTTCTTGTTTAATCATGTGTACTTTTGGTTTATCAGATGCATATTTCTATATGTGTCTATGAAGTTTTATTTTCTCATCTAATTAAAAATCAGTAGTCTTTTAAAATTTGCTAATTGTGAATGTTGTCTATCTATTATATTGTTTACTGTATGATTAAAGTCATCCATAATCACAAATTGTGTTTGTCTTTTCTGTATAGTAACTCTTTTTATAATTTTTTGTTAGATGTTCTTTCTTATCATCTTGTTACTTAGTGGTATATAAACTCCTATCATTACTAACTCTAATTGCTTGAAGTATAATATAATTTTTATCATATATTCACTTATTCTTTTGATAGCACCTACATACTTTTTTCATTGTTTTTCTATTAGAATTCCTACACCTAATTCTTTTTTTTGTCTTTTGCTACATTTGTCCAATATCCTATATAACTTTTATTTACTGCATATATTAAGAAGCTTTCTTCTCTCTTAATAATGTTTGTTTCTGTGATTCCCAATATTGCAATTTTTTTTTTCTGTCCAATCCAACAGGTTTTCAAGTTTCCAACTTTTGGTCTTTAAGTCATTAATATTATAACATGCTATTTTAACTTCTTTTTTTTTTATTTTTCTTTCAATTGTTCTTGTTTTGCTTTTGTATTTTCAGTTTTTTTAGTTACCTTTCTTTTTCTTTCTCTTAGATAAGAAGATGCTTCTTTGTTTTTTTCTTCAAACACTTTTCTTTCATTTTGTAAAAAAGCTTTGATCTTCTCATTTGTATTCCTAAACTCAACTAAGGTGCCCTTTAAAGCGATCAGCTAGATCTTCTCTTATCTCCAGCTGCATTTCTTCTATTCTATCTAGTCTCTCTAATATTTGACACAAAACATCTTCTATTGGTAATATTCTTTTTTAATTTAGTATATTCATTTTGGTCTTCTTTTTCATTACTATTGCTACTTTTTTCTTTATGTCTGTGTTTTTATCTTCTAACTATTTTTTTATATTTTGTAACTGAGAGTCATTTTTTATTTCTTCATATCTTTTAATTGGTGTTCCATGTTTTGTATCTCAGACTCTTGATGCTTCTTGTTTTTTGTAGTTTGACTGCCTTTTCTTGCTTGACTTTGATCTTTTTTGTCTTCTGCCTCTTGACTTTTTTTTCATGAGTTTTTCTTTTTCTAGAATTTTCCCAACTTACTCAATAGTTGTTATACCAAATCAGTGTTGTTTGCACTGTTTCTGCCTCTTGAGTATTTGTAAAAATTATTATTGCAAACTTTTTTTGGTTTTCATTTTTGTTAAATAGTATATATATTGCCTTTGCTTCTTTATTTCTTAGACATCTTAATAAAAGCACTTTTGATGCTTCTTTAGAAATGTCTAATAATTTTGCTATAAACTGGCTTTGTTTTTCTCTTTGCATATAGTCTTTATTTCTTTTTGTAACTCTTGCTAATTTATTATTGCCAAGAGGTAATGCCCATATGTTGTTTCTTTTCTCTCAATAATCTGCTACTATAATTGCTAGTGCTTTATATTGTGATCTTTTGATTTGTATTATGTACATATTTCTTATACTTCTATATATATATTTCAGTTTCTTTTTGTTAATGTTTAATGGTAGGTTCCAGATTATTAAGTATCTTGTTGTTTCTGCTTTTTCTAGTCTTTCGATTTGCAGTCTTTCAGCTTCTGTTTCAGTCTTATCTTGCTTTTCTATTTTGTTTTAATAGGTTTCTTCTAGTTTGGGCTTTTTCTGTTCTGAGTCTTCTGATCTTTTATTTTTTCTTTGTTGTTTATCTTTTATTCTATGCTTGTCTGTTGCTTCATTTTGTTCTTTTTTACTCTCTACTTGGTTTCATGTTTCATTTAGAATCAACTTGAACCAACCTTCATCTTTTCGATTTATTCAATTAATTGCTTTCTTTCTTCCTCTTCTGCAATCAAATAATACTTTGATCCAACTATTGCCTTTTATAAAAACTTCTCCAATCTTTGTAATATGTTTGTTTGCATTAAGTATTCATTTTATCATGTTTGTTCTTTCTGATTTTGTTTTGTCTAGCACATTATAGGCAAGAATTCTTGCTTTTACTGATGTTTTATTGTTGCATAGTCTGTAGTCTGATGCCTAAATGCTTTGCTCTAATGGTATTTCTGTTGTGTCTCCTTGTAGTATTGTTAACTTTTCTTTTTTGTTTACTTTCTTTTCTTTAGTTTTTTTCAGACTTGAGTTTTGGTATGAAGTCTTTTTATTTCTTTTTGCTTCTTTTATATCTTGTTCTTGTGCTGTATGTCTTTGTTTTTTACCTATTACTATCTGTTCCTTACCTGCTTCATATACTTTGGATTTTTCTTCTAATTCTTCTCTTTCTTTATTTTCTTTTATCTTAACTATTTCTTCTGGCTGGCCCATGTTTTTTGCTTCTCTTTCTTTTTGCTATTGTGTGTTATTCTTTATTTTAAAGCTAATCTATCAATTTACTTCTTTTGTCCACCTATGTGATAACTTCATTTAATGTTTTTACTGCTGCTATATCTGCTACATCTGCTGCAATCAGTAATACTGTATATCTGTTTATTCTTGTTTCTATAATATCTGTTGTTTCTAGTATCTTAACTAGCTCTGTATTGCCAACTCTTTGCAAACTTTGTGCTATTAATCTTTCTAACACCTTTTCTAATAAGCTCTCAGGTCTTACTTCATATATATTTCTTCTTATACTGATTATTGTCATTTTATTTGTCAGTTGGTTTAATATAGCTATTTCTATATCATATGTCTGTTTGATAAACTATTTTCATATATGTGCTTGTTTGTTTACTTTATTTGTTTTGTTGTACTTTCTGTATAACCTAATTGAGTTGCACAACAGAGTTACTGAGATTTCCCAAAATTTTAACAAAAAAAAAATTTTTTTGTTTTTATTAAAAATTTTTATTTTTTCAAGCTCTGCTACCTTTAAGCTTTTTTTATTTGTATTTTGTTTTTTAGCTAGATGTAACTTTTGCAAATATTTCTTTTTTACTAAGGGTCTCAGTGTTGTTTTCTAGTAGGTTTTGTGATTTTTTTTACATTTTGCTTCTTATTAATTTTTGGTCAAAGGATCTACAGAGAAGAGTTGCTTAATTATTATTGCTATTAATATTGTAATACATATATAATTTTAATTTCTTTTTTTTTTCTTTTTACTTTTCTTACAGCTGCTTTTGATCTGTTTTTATATTTTTAATTTTTAATTTCTTTTTTCTATTCTTTTCTTTTTTTAAACTAGAAGATACTTTTTTTTTCTTTACTTTAAAACTTCATTTTTCACTTTGCAAAAAAATTTTTTTTTTTAACTATTTCTGATGTTTTTACAATTATTATGAAGTGCATGTGGCATTCTTTTTTATTAAGTGCTACTTATAGCAATATTAATTACATATTAAAATAATTTTAAACTAAATATTTTTTATTTTTTTATAAATAGACTTCATAAAGCATTTGTTACAAATCAGCATAATCTCTTTAGAGATTCTATTCTTTGCAATCATAGAGAGTACTAAATCTGAGTATCATATATCACACCATTTGTAAGCTATATAATAGTACCAGATTTTATATATAGTGTGTATGTATAGTCATAGAATAGTTCTATATATCTTTGTTTTTTCAATAATATTTTTTAAGAATATTTTTTCTATTGTATTAGATATAGGTTCTGTTTAATTTGTTTTTAAGAATTTGTATACTTCTGTCCAAATCAGTTTGCTGATTCTGCACTCTATAGCAAAGTACTTGATCATTTGTATATGTTCAGAACACCATGGACATTCTTCTAAATCTGTTAGTACAAAGTATCAAAGTCTGTATTCTAATAATAGAGCTTTGTAAAATAATCACCAAAGTATGTTTTATTTTTTGTTTAGTATTGCTTTTTGAAGAATCCAGTTCTGGTCTTGTAAATGCACTATGAGTTCTATTTGATTTATTGATTTAAAGCTGAGTTTTTTTAAAAGTTCCATTATAGATTTAACTGATGTTTCAGTAGCTTTTTTTCTATCTATTTCCAATTCTGTTATGCTTTATAGCTAGTCAGATTTTGATAGTATTTTTTATTTTATTTTTTTTCTGGTCAAAAATAGAATTTCTATTCTGTAGGCCAAGCTTTTGATCTAATAGGCTGTATAGAAAGCACCTTTTGTACTAAGATATCTTTTTTTTAAATAAGCAGAAGAGATTCTATTTCTTTTTACTTTTGTTTATAGAAGATTACTTGAGATTAGTTTAGTCCAAACTGATAGTAGTCTAGCCTCTAGTAAGTTGCCAACTATTAAAGCTTGTAGACCACCTTGTTTATAAGATTGTTAAAAAGTAAAGTATCTTGGTAGCATATTGGAGTTGCCTTTAATCCAGAATATAATAAGTTTGTTGATTTTTGCAACTTGTTTTCTATTTGATAGTATTAGATATGCAATGTATTATATCTTTGATAGAAGTAAAGAATTTGTAAGCATAATTCTTCTTTTGAGTGACAGGTTTTTGTATGTAAGCCTTTCTAGGCTTAGTTTAAGTTTGTTTATGGCTTTTTGTCACAAACTTTTTTTTGGTATATTATTGGCTATAATATTATAGCCTAAAATCATAATATCATCTTGTTCTTTGAGTTTTTTAAAACAGGTTTTCTCTGAAAGTTCTATACTTCTAACTGTATTTGTAAGAGGCATTAGGTTTGTTTTAAGATTGTTAATTCTTGTATTAAAAACTTTTTCATATTTGCTAAACAAGTCTAAGATTATTGTTCAGTCTGAGCATAAGCTAATTCCAATTGTAAGATCATTTGCATATACTGCACATTTGAAAGATTAATTACCAATATTGATTTCTGTTAATTTGTTGTTTAACATATTTAGCAAAGATTCAAATGTAAGTACATATAGTAGAGATAAGAGAAGGTCACCTTGTCTAACCTTTCTTTTTACTCTAAAGGAGTCTAAAATGTGTTCAGAGTCCAAAATATAGGCTTATTGTTGATTGAATAGATTTTTTATTAGGTTTCTAAATTTTTTGATAAAGTTTATATTTTTGAAAACTATTTGTAAGAATTTATGACTTATTCTGTTAAATGCTTTTTGCTAATCAATAAATAGTATCTAGTATTCTTTAGATTTATCATCTTGATTTCTCAGAATTGTAAATATATTGAAAGCTAAGTTTGTAATTAGTCTGTTTGTAATAAATTCTTGCTAATATAAAGGTACTATTTTACAGCATATTAAGTTTAATTTGTTAGTAACAATTTTTATAAAAATTTTGCTTCTCAGTTAACTAGTGATATAGGTCTCTAATTGTTTATATTGTGAAGTTTTTTGGATTTCTTTAGTATTAACATAATTAAGTTTTTATACTATAAAGATGGCAGTATTTCTGAGTCTAAAACCTAATTAAAAACTTGTTCTAGAATAGGTGTAATATGTTCTTTAGTCAGTTTATAAAACTTATAGATAAGGCTATCTAACCCTGAAGATTTGTTATTGAGTAGTTTTTTGATCACTTCTGAGATTTTTTCTTAAGAGATATGTTATACTAATTTGCTATTCATTTGATCAAAAGTTTGTGAAAGATTTTTAGTAATTTGGTTTGCTATTATGTTGTCAATTTTTTCTTTACTATATATTTTTGTATATTGTTCTTTAATGTAGTTGAGTATTTCTTTTTTATTATATTGTTTTTGAGTAGAGGGTATCTGTATTTCTGCCAAAGCCAAATATGACTTTCTAGCTTTAAAACAAGCATAAAAGTATTTGATAAATTTTTCTTCTAATTCTATCCTGTTTGCTTTTGAACATTATTGTTACCTATTTGCTCATTCTGTTAATTCAAACTAGATTTGTAAATCAAGTATATCTAATATAGTAAAAAGATGAGTCTGGTCAGGTTTTTGGTTATAGCTTTTTTTGTTTAACTAACTTTTTTGTTTAGTCTTTTTATTTTATTTTCTGATGTTTTAGGCTTTTTTTTTTGCTTATGCTAAGGCTGTAATTATTAGTAGTTATTGCCTTTATTGTATTTTAATTATAACATGAAGTTCTATAAAGATCTTTCAAAAGATTGCAAGTAAATGTAATTTGATAATTAAATAATCCCAAATCTAAATGATGCATTCTATCAATTAC
Source organism: Cetraspora pellucida (assembly GCA_910591915.1). Classification (NCBI taxonomy): domain Eukaryota; kingdom Fungi; phylum Glomeromycota; class Glomeromycetes; order Diversisporales; family Gigasporaceae; genus Cetraspora; species Cetraspora pellucida. The sequence continues at coordinate 59 of CAJVQA010007747.1, read as the reverse complement.
TGTAGCTTCATAAACATTAATATTACTAAAATTAATAAATAAATTAAATTATTTATTAG
>CAJVQA010007746.1:0-13552 GCA_910591915.1 Cetraspora pellucida | reverse complement strand
CTTCTTTGTTAAGTTTTCTAAAATAAAACACCTTCCGACTTAGTTATAACACAGTAACAAGTGAGGTTACAAAAAGTATTCACTGTCTAAGGTCACTCTAGTTACCTACTATCTTAAAAGAAGTAGATATAGGATAACACTATACAATACCTTCTAGTACTTTTCTAAATCTGCAAATTTATAATATCAAACATATTTGGAACATCTAACTATAAGATTGTATTTTTAATTTTCTTAAACAACTTAATAATTCTAAACTATTAGATACATTTACTCATATTCGAATTCAATAATTACAAACAATCTTTGATCTTTACTAATATTTTCTTATATCCCAATTAAATATTAATAATTCTAAGTATTTAACTATAAATTTTAAAATTATACAACTTATTAAACATATTGACTAAACATTCTTAACTAATTCAACTTATAACATTCTTTATACTTTAAATGATAGAACCATCCTTCTTAAATTTCTTCTTTCTTTATATCCTAATACTCTGTCTTTAAAAAACAACTTAGACATCACAAATTCTTTTTTCTTGACCAACTTACTATATAGAATAATTTATACTTATTATACTAACAATACATCTTTCTTAGACTAAACAAATTTCTTAAAGATATTATATCTCAATGGTTTATTATTCTTGAGAACATTACTATAAGTTATTTCTATTAACATACTTTATATGATTATCTCAAACAAACTACTTTTCTTATATTATTGGTCACTTTAACTTTAATACTAAATTCTGATTACTTATTGTTCTTAATAACAAATAATTATCAACAAAACCAAAAAACATTACAGTCCTATAGGTCTTATTCTTATTACTTACTAACACTACTCATTCTAGTCTCAGTTTTTTAATCTTTATCCTACTTCTTTTTTTATTATTTCTATATAACTTAAATGTCATCTTAATTCTAATACAATTACTAACAAATGCATTATCTTTATTTTTATAAATCTGATTACTAAACTATTCTATTATATTAACTTTAACAAAACTTTTAACTTATATACCAACTTTTTTAATATTGTATACTTTGTAGCTATTTGACATTTTTTATATATTCTACTTTCTTCTTTATTAACAATTAAGTTACAATAACTATTTTAAATCTTTTAATTAAACTAATTTACTAACAGCTTACAGTCTATTTCTAACTCTAATTATAATCTAACTATTATTTCATTCTATACTGATGGTTCTGTAATTAAGCTTGGTATTTCTCAATGCTTTATAGATATAAGTTGAGTTTAAGTTAATAATTCTATAACTACTTACTTATTTTAAATACAAGTTAAACTTTGGCTATGTTTCTTTAAAACTAAAATCCTTGCTATTCTTTTAGCAATTATTATTGCTTCTAGAAACTGTTCTGTTTACATTTTTATTGACTTATAATTTGTAAGCTCTAAATATTATAATATCTGCTCATTAGTATCTAAACTTTCTTATATCCATATTTCATACTTTTCTATTTGGCAAACTCTTATCAACTTTAGTAATTTATACAATATTTAGCTTATTTTCTATAAAGTTACTACATATCAGGATGATCTATTTAATAATCTTATTGATCAACTTGTTCTTAGTCATTAAATACTATTTTTTTAATATTTTTAACTAACAACTTCTACAATCTTATTTATACTTTATTTATTAACTAATTTCCTATTGAAATTCCTATTCAATACTCTATTTGTACTATTTATCAAGCTTATATTATAATACTTTACATATCTCAGTACTGTTTTTAATAATGGTTTATTATTGCATCTAATATTAACTAAGAAGCCACTTGGTTTTATATTAACAATAATTAAAAAGTTTCTAATTTTGCTTATAGCTTTTATTCCTCTATTTTGAAAACTTTTTATATTAAAATTCTTTTGAATAAACTATCTGTTCTTTACACTTTTTACAAATATAACTTTTCTTACTCTTCTCTCTGTCACTAATACAATTAAATTAGTTTTCTATTACACTAGACTATTTGTTCTTCTATTCAAATAATTTATTATTTAATCTTTAATTTTCTTAATTGTATTTTAAATACAACTACTTTTGATATATTTACTAATTTTGTTTAATTTGTATTAAAAAATTTTTATACTTAATAGTTTTAAACTGCACAACTTTTTATACATACCATTCCTTATTTCTATTTTATCTGGCTTAGTTTCTATTGATCTCATTTTTACTATTTATAATAATTCTATTTCTTATTATATTACTATTTCTCTTTCTATTAAACTTTTTTATTTAAATCAACAAATATATAAACAAATATAGATTCTATATTGTATTTCACATTTTGTACAGTTCCAAATTACATCTTCTACAAACTTTACTTAAAGTTCTTCTTCTAAGCTACCTTTATCCCTTATCTTAATATTACAAATTATTACTAAAATTAAACTTTGAACTATTTAATAGATTAAATATTATATCATTCTTTCTTATATTATTACTAACACCCAAATCTAGATGAGCCTTGGTTATTCTTATAAGTTTAGGTTACAGATTATATGTTTGAGTTTTTATTCTTTATATGTAATTTAAAAGCAAGCTTTCTTTATAAAAACTTCAATTAAATTTCAATAAAGTTAAAAACATGGCCTTATCTTAATATTTTTTAAAAAAACATTAACATTATATTAACCTATCTTTTCAAAAAATACTAAAACAGTTAAACTCAACATTTTATACAACAAAAAATTTATAATTCAAAACTTTTCACAATCTACTCTCTGACAATGTTCCATACTATTTTTTAATCACCAACAAAAAACAGCCTAAAAATCTAAATAGAACTTGAAAATGCTGATTTAGTCTTAGTGTTAAATTTTATTTCAATTAATCTACCCATATATTTCTAAAATAATACTGTATTTGAAGTTTGTTTTTTAAAAAAATTGGTTTAATGTTTTGACAATAATTGTTATAACTATATTACACTGCAAAAACTTGAAACAAATATATTTGTTTTTATAATAAAATATTAACATTTTTTAAAAAAGATTTTTGCTTAATAAATTAGTTTGATAATACAGTATAATTATATTTAAAATAAGTTATTCAATTTTTTTAAAAAAAATTAACTTAATACTGTATTTATGTGTCTTTTATTTATTTCTTCTATTCAATTATACGTAGTATAACAATTAACATAACTATTACATGGTTTTATATATGAGAGAAAACCTCGATGTAAACTTTTATAGTTTATTATTCAGCGAACTTAACCCCAATGAATGATATGCATTGCATAATTGAATCACATGTATAACTAATTTCTAGATGTTTCGATAACAAACTATATGAGTGCGGCCAAGGAAAAACCTTGAACTAAAACTCATCAGTGATTCATCACTGATGACAGTCTTATAGAAAATAAATATCGATATGACGATTAATTGTGTAATTAGGATACACTAGAAAACGGTCATCACTGATGAATCGCTGATGATTTTCTTCGCCGAATAATAAAGTTTACATCGAGGTTTTCCCTTGGTCACACTCATATTTTACATATAAAATTGTATAGGTTATCTGTGACACCCTGGATATAATCATTTAAATATTGACATTATCATCATTTTTTCATTAAAATTGTTAATACATTAAATTTATCTTAGTAAAATATTGCCTAAGCTACAGGCAGTGCCGGACTCCAAAACTTTAAATTTCTCTATTTTCATGTGAGAACTGGTCTAGTAAATGTAAATATCAGTCCAGAATTCTTATAAAGTCATAAAAGTCCATTTATTAACATTTTTATGGCGTAAAAATAATTCAGGGTTGACATCTTTCCTCATATCGATATCTATTCACTGATTCACTGGTAGGGCTCATTAGGTACTATTTATTAAGAGAATTACTATTCGCACCATGGATTTTGCTATTCGACTAACATTATGAAAATCCACTTACCCTAACTCTAACTAAATTCTGGTCATGATCTACATACCATGGTTTGCGAATAGCGAAAATCTATGGTGCGAATAGCAGTTCCCTTTATTATCAGCTTTTATTAATTTTGTACGAATCATATATTCAGGATGAATTTTTTTAATAAAATATAATTCGCAAAATGTATTAATAAACACTAAAAAGGCGTCAAAATATACTATTTGATCTATAATTTTATTTACAAAAGATATAATGCTTTATGAATTAATACTTGCGAAATATCAAATCCTTTTATATCAAAAACATCAGCATAAATTTCAATTTTATATATAGGCATTTGCAAAAGGAATGTTTCACTCTCTACTTTCGCTAATCAGAAACAAAAATAACTATAAAATTAATTTGTATCAGTACTCAAAATGAAGCCAATATGGAATATGTTAGGTGGCATTAGCCATAATGCAATCCAATTAAATCCTAAGGATATGTACATTTACATCTGCTTTGATTAATATCTCCGTTGGTTTAATATATCTAAAATGAAAAAAAAGTTAATTTAATTGTATTTTTGAAACATCAAAATCGATACATACTTCATCCAACACCTTAAAAATCTCTTTGGCATCAACCATAATGCTCTCGACTCTCAATCTTCCAATTTTTCCCGAATTTCTTTCACAGATCTCAATCCATCCATTAATACCACACTTACCATTCAATGAAATTTTGCCTTTAAGACCTTCAGGTAATTCTAAATGTCCAAAGGGTATTTGAGTTATACAAGTCTTTCTACCAATTCCCAACGAACACTTAAATAATGTCAACTTTTTATCATATGCTAGTGGATATTTGAATTGCCATCCAAGTTTATCATTAAAATAAATTTCGTAAGAATTGGTTTGGAAATGATAAATCGGAGCTTTGATGATTTGATATTTATATATATCAAACTTTGTGAAAGAAATAAAGGAAGGTAAATGTTAATTGAAAAGTATATAAAAATTATATAAAGAAATTTTTATTAACAAGTACCGTGAGCAATAATCTTTTACCCAAGATTGGGATAGAAATATCATTTATGATTATAGGGATTATTTTGTTCCACTTTGTACATACTCTACGAAGTGATGCAAAGTATTCAAAGCTACATTTCCCCACCGATTATCAAATCGGAAGTGTAAATAAAAATTTATTTCAAATTATCATAATCTAAGAAAGTTAATTATCATACCAAGTCTCATCTAAAACCTCGGTTAGAATTTGAATTAAAATTTCTGGTGGTAATTTTTGCGCCATCTACCGATCTTACTTCTAAAGATGATAAGACATTACTTTTTATATTAATTACGTAATAAATATTTTTGATTTAGCTTGTGAGACAATTTAAAATTTTCCCACTAACCAAAACCAATCTTGGTCTTTAACATATGATTATAGTAGGCGATAAAGCCAATATGTACTTTTCTTTCTCGCTGATATATTTGACTACTCGAAGGCCCGTGCAGCTTTATTATTTCTTAAATCTAGCAATAAGGAATTCACTTTCGCTATGAGATTCCAAAAATTACAATCCCTGATCCAACAATCACGAGAACGAAAAGAAGTTGGCTATTTATGTACATAATTAGCCAATAAATTTGCGAAATTAGATGTGACGTGTAGATCATTTGTGTAACCTAACGCACTAACCACGCGCTAGTACCTTACGAGGATCGCTAAAGGTTTTTTTTAAAAAAAATCTTAGTTATGTGGACAACCTTTTGTCTTTTTTTAAAAAAAATAAAAAAGAAGAAATAAACAAATAAAATGATGTATTTAGAATGTTTAGCCCGTTTGAAATTGAAACTTCGTTTAACGTTATTTTTTTCGCGTTTACACAAGGGGGGATGAACAAACACATAGTGTACCGGACAATCCCGAATGTAAGTTGACGGTCACGTTGACTATTATATTGATCAATCTGTCATTTCTATTTGTTTAATTGTTGGGGAGACGGAGGGGATAACGTTAAACGAAGAATCAATTTCAAACGGCCTTATTACGCAAATTATACATTAAAAACTTTTTACATGGACGTTTTTGCTTATTGCTGTTTTCGAAATGATTGAAATTGAGAGTAAAAAAAAATTTTTCACGTACACCCGTATATCGTGTATACTCTTATACTGGAATACCCAGGTACATACCAGATGACAACTTAACAGTAATGTAACTAAGGTGGTTGGCAAGCTGGAGAGGTGAGCTTTTTTTTTAGCTCGCCAAATAGTGGCGAGATTCTTGCCTCTATTTGGCGAGCTAAAAAAAGCTCGCCTCGCCAGCTTGCCAACCCCTAAATGTAACACAAACGCCAATAATGCTACGAATGATAATAGATCTATTAGCTCTAGCGGATTAGTTCTATTAGGAATAATAGAAATACTAGATGTAGTATAACTAGTAAATATAATAGCAAAAAATCATAATGTTCTGAAATGTATAAAATGGGTCTCAATCTCTCTCTATCTTCATATATAACTCGAGTACTTTATTGAATAAATAATAAACTTGTCATATGACTACTTGTATTTTATACATTTAGCAGTTAATGGACATGTCTCCTGATCTGCTATATAAATATTGGATGCGAAGCATCCAATAACTGGCATTGTATAATAATTATATTGTGATCTGCATGATCACGATATTATTGTTATACATGACAAATAACAGAAAGTAGAATTGATGTCTGGCTGGACTCCTACAGGGCCCAGACATCGACCGGTCAAATTCTGGCTACAGATATAACAGTTATTGGTGCGTAGCATCCAATAACAGTCATCCATCAGATTACGACAATCGGACATAATATAAAGTGAATATAATTGTAACAAGTGGGGCGCGCTGGGAGTTTTTTTTTCTAGGCGATAAAGCCAATCAGATTTGGAACCAGTTAATAAAATTCGGATATGTGTTAATTTGATTTCGTATTAAATCGGTTTTATGTATCTTGATTCGATTGTAAAATTTGGATAGCTCGGTTTTTAAAACTTAAATCTGGTTTGTTTCAAGCATATTACAAGGTATTATATTTTTACTGTGAATCGGTTTAATCTAAGGAATGGTAAAATTCCGCGTGAACTAATGTAAACGATTTTGGTTAATTGGGGTTATTGTCGATCGATTAATTACATTGTCATATTTCATCATGCGGTTTATGTTTAATTTAAATGATTAACTGGTTTATATTCAGGGTTGGCATGGACCGGTCAATGGTCAAGCTTGACCAGACCAGTTTGACCAGTTGGACAAAGGGTTTAGTATTGGTCAAATTGGTCAAATAATATATAACGATAAAGTATATAAATTATTTGTTTATTTATTTGTATATTAAAATTATTTATTTAATAGGTTAACCATTTGACCAATTTGACCAGACCAGTTCGACCAACAAATTTTTAGTCGACCAGTGATTTGACCAACCCTGTTTATATTATATGTAAATTTTATTCGTTTGAAGTTTATAATCGGTTTCGATTTCTGGTTGGTAATGAGTTTTGGTTTGTTTTTTGAAGTTTTAGTCTGATGGAGTGGGTTTATTTTATACATGAATTGTGTCTTCATAGGTGTTGGTTATAGTTTACGAGTTTAATAGGTAGTTGGATTGTTCAGTTTTGTATATTAGGGTAATGCAGTAAATGAAGGATTGTTAGTTTAGTTTTTGTCGTGGTTAGTATTTTCTTGCGTTTTCTTTTTTTTTCGCTGGGGATTATAATTGGGTATTTTGTTAATAATTATTTATTGATGGATCATTTCTTTGACAATTTTTTAAATAATTGCATTTATTTTGACAATATTAATTCTAGTTCTCAACATGATTTGAATGTCAGTGACTAGAATTATTTTGTCAGTGAAATGACTGTCAATAAAGTTATTTGTTAATTTAATAAATTTGTTACTTAATTGATATTCAGTGAAATGATGCTGTCTTATTTTTGTTTTGTTAGTCGGATGGATTGTTGGTATTACAATTTTGGTAATGTGGTATTTCTGTAAAATAGCATTGGGAAATTTGGGTTTATTTTGTTTAATGTTGTTATTAAAGTATATATTTGTTCTGTTATTATTGAGTTTTTTGGTTCTTTTTGCTTGGTGTTAATATGAATTATGTAATAGTTATTATAATTAGAGTTAAGTTGATATAATAGTAGGTTTTTACTTATATTTAGAGTTAATTTTTGGGTGTTCTCTAATATAGAAAATCAGCTTTCAACTGCACTCACAAACTTGTGTTCTCATGAGAATTCTGAGAACACTAATTTCAAACACTGGTAACATCCTATTATAAATACGTATCAGTATGAATGTTTGGTCTTAATTTACAAGCCACGAAACTTTGGTATGTAACAATTAATCGTGGCATCGAAAACTTGGATAAATGTACCATCGAGAGCATATGAAAAATGCGACGCCAAACAAAACTCAAGTGCTACGTAATTTTCTTCATCCAATTAGAGATGTTTTCCTACGTCTAATTAGGACCCTCGCGAATAATCCGTAACTTGTATATAGCACAAGTATAGATGCGTATCACGTAAATTCTCTTCGAATATAGGTTTTTAAAATTTCTTTTTTTTTGTTGGTTTCAAGTATATAGATATAATATATAATATTTTATTCCCCCAATCGTATACGTAAATTAAATAGCAATCATATAACAATTCTTTATGACAAACTTTAAACGGAAATTTTCGGAATAGATAAGTGTAGATCTTGAATATAAAAGCAAGTGAATTTTTAACTCTAATTTGGTAATTCAATTATTAACTTTTTGCAATGGCTACGAAACTAATACTATTAATTACTCATGTTGCTTTAATCAAATTCATCGCCAATATAGTGAATACGGTTGTTCCTAATCCATACATGGTATATTTCAAAAGCAATGGATTCCATTTTGTTAATTAGTCATTTGCTTTTGAATTTGACAAATTTAACACATGAATCATAAGGATGAAATTTTTCATATTCCACAAGCACAAAGATATTGCGAAGGAAACTATCATGAATGGGATCCAAAATTAACAACCCCACCAGGATTGTGAGCGGTCAAATTCTTTAATCTGTCTTCTAATTAAAAAAATTCTTATTAAAGTTTTATTTTGTTAGGTATATAATAAGTAATTTAATAATATCACTATTAAACCATCTGGTACATTCGATAAACTTTTGTTCGATCGAATTTCTTCGTGCTACTAATATTCTGTTTAGCATTGGATTATATGTTGTATTTTGGAAAATTCTAATCTACCTCCATCCATATCAAGATAAAAAAACAAGAGCTCTCAGTGCTTTTGTTTTGTCATCGTTTCCTGTTGGTTGGTTTTTTAATTTTTTATATTATACTGATTCTGGATCAACATTTTTTGTTTTATGGGCCTATTTATTGGCTTTGAAACGACAATTTTGGTTGAGTGCCATGGTTTGCTCACATCATATTTATTCTTTGTTTAACATATACTATTGTATTTTTTATCTAATCAAATAATAACATCTTTATAAAAAGGTTTCGGGTGTTGGTGTTTTGTTTCGGCAGACAAATATAGGATGGGTTTGCTTTATTTTAGGTGTATCGACTATAGATGTTTTATCCGATAACAACACATATAAACATTTTCATGGAGTGTTAAAACCTATCAAAGAAAAAGATATTTCATTTGGTGAAGATCAAATTTATTATCTAATTAGAAGATATTTACATATTACAATCATTTAAAATTTCTCTTTTTTTTTTAGTGGCTGCAATTCAAGAAATATTTAATTTCATCTTAATAGCAATAAGAAATATAATAGAATTAGTGTTAATATTTTTTCCTTATCTTTTAGTCTTATTAAGTTTTATTTATTTTCTTATATGGAATGAGGGTGTTGTTTTAGGTAAGCAATGCATTCTCACCGTACGATTAATTAATGAATGAATTTTAGTTGATTTTTATTTTTATTATTATTATTATAATTCATTGTTATTTAGGAGATAAAGCAAACCATATTGCAGTTTTACATTTTCCACAAATATTTTATTTTATATCTTTTACTTTCTTTTTCGCTGCACCTGTTGTATTTAAACTTCAACATGTCAAAAGAATTACAAGCTCTATCATGTCGCGGCAAATTATCATGTATGAAATTATTACTTCAAATTTTACATCTAACTTTATTAAATAACTTCATGAAAATTTTTTTTTTTTTAATCTAATGTTTGCTCCTAGGACTATTTTGACTTTACTCCCTATAATGACTTTAATGGCATTTTTAATACATAATTATACGTAAGTTGTATTTTAAAGATATATTGGTCACTTCCTTGTAAAACATAATCTCATTACACACCAAATTTTAAATAGGCATGAACATCCATTCTTATTAAGTGATAATCGTCATTACACATTTTATATTTGGAAGAATATATATCGGCGTCACATTACAATAAAATATATCTTAATTCCTTGTTACATATTTGCAGGTTGGATTTTATGGTTTTCATTGGGTAATTATTATGATTATTATTATTTATATGACAGGGTGAAATTTGAGTTGCGAAATAGTGAAATCCGAAATCCGCTGTTATATAATAAAAACATAATAAAACGCGGATTCACGATCTACAAAGCAGATTTCACTATTTGCAACTCGGGTTTCACCCTGTTCTATTATTATTATATTATTATTCAAATTTGGTCTTCTATAATGCTATGTTTGCTTTAAATCATACTAATAACTTAACTTTTTTTTATTTATACATGATAAAAAAAATTTTCACATTACTGATTAACACAAATAGCTTCAAAAAAACCATTCCTTTGGATCTTGACCTATATTACAGCAATTTGTATAATTTTAGTTCCATCGCCACTATTAGAGTTCAGATATTTTATAATTCCATATTATATTTACAGACTGAACATTAAACAACCTAGTGTGGAGAGATTGATTGTAGAATTTTTAGTTTATGCAAGTATAAATTATAAAACCTTGTCTTTATTTCTATGGAATGGGTTTATTTGGGAAAATGAAAGTGATAATATTCAAAGATTTATGTGGTAGATTGTAATCTGGATAGTGGATTCGAAATCTTTATTTACAATTACATTAAGATAATAAAATAATAAGACATTTTCCGGAAAATGTTTTTATAAAACCATTTTTATCAAGTTAAATTCTTATACTAAATAATTTATTATCAGATCATATCAGATCATGTAAAGTCAAATAGTAAATATTTATCTCAAGCATCAACATGATTATTTTTAATATTTCTATGGATAAGGTTTAGTATAATAAGTCATAAAGAGAACATAAAAGTTCATATTAATCTGTCTTTAACGATCTAATTCTTTATCCCAATTTTAAACACGCTCGAGAATTACAGCAATTCCTGAAAACAAATAATAATGAGTTTATAATTATAGATTTTCAATAGTTTTCAAATATCAAAAGGTATATCGTTGGCTTACCTTGTCCACCACCGATACAAGCGGATCCAATTGCATATTTTATATTATTTTTTTGAATTTGATAAGTTAAATGTCCTAAAATACGTGACCCCGATGCAGCTAGAGGATGGCCAAGAGCAATGGCTACAAGGGTAAATCATAAAAGTATATTAATCTAGACATTAACCTAGATATTACAAGAGCTAAAGTACAAATTTTTGTATCAAAAGTAAGTACTTACCACCTAAGAAATAACGGATTCGAAATATCGAGTTAGTGGTATTCACAAATTTCAGAAACGTGAATAATAGAAAAAAATAAATATACTTACCACCATTAGTGTTAGTAATATTACGATCAAGTCCTAATTCCTTCTCTACAGATAAATATTGGGGTGAAAAGGCTTCGTTAACTTCAATCAACCCAATATCCGAAAGTTTAAGATTAGCTCTTTTTAATGCCTCTTTAATTGCAGGTACAGGACCTATTCCCATAATAGTAGGTTCTACACCGGTTACAGCATAACTAACAATACGTGCTAAGGGATCTATTCCATGTTGTTTTACAGCATCTTCACCAGCTACGATAACTGCACCAGCGCCATCACTAATACCCGACGCATTACCCGCAGTTACTACACCGGTATCTTTAATAAATACGGATGATAGTTTAGATAATGATTGGATGGTTGTTTGTGGACGTGGATGTTCATCTTTAGTGAATAATGTAGGTCCTTTTTTTGATTTGATTTCAATCGGCGTTATCTCGTCAGAAAAACGTCCAGCAGCATCAGCTGTAAATACATAAAACAAATTGAAATTTGGTTTAAATAAAAATGAAACTGTGATGCAAGATCAGATCAGACAATAAGATTACCATCAGCCCAGCGTTTTTGACTTAATTCAGCGTACTCATCAGCTTGTTCACGTGTAATGTTATATTTTTTAGCCAAATTTTCCGCAGTGACACCCATTGGAGTTCTAGTAGGATATTGATCTATTAAACAAGCAGCTAAAGAATCTTCAAGTTTTAAGTCTTGACCATATCTGACTCCCCATCTGGGATCGGCTGATAAAGTGTAATAAGATCTACTCATATTTTCGGTACCACCAGTTAATACAATGCTTGAATCACCTGATCTGATGTCTTGAACCGCATTAATTACAGCTTGAAAACCAGATCCACATAATCGATTTATAGTTAAGGCTGGTACTTCGATCGGTAAACCAGCTCTTAGACCTACGTGACGAGCCAGATATGGAGCTGTATTATCAGTTTGTAAAACATTTCCAAAGAATACTGAATCGATCGGAACTTTTTTTTTAAGACTTGATATTGCAGCTGATGCAGCGAAAGCTCCTAATTCGGTGGCTATTAATAATTAAAATACGTTGAGAAACATATTTATATATTGTTTATAAAAATGCTTTACGATTAAGATATTATTAAAAAAAAAAAAATTACCCGTGAAATTCTTTAAGGAACCACCAAATGCCCCAAATGCCGTTCCTTTTTTTTAATTTATCGTTTTTAAGGCTACTGTTTGACGATATAGATATATTACAATATTGCTATGTAATTAATCAAATACATACTTTTAGCGGCTATAATGTAGACGTTCTGTACCATCAGTAATTACTGAATTATCTCAAAAAAAAAAATCTCGGAATTTAAGCTATATCATGTGATGGATAACATGAGGAACCGTCGATGTTACACGACTAAACCTTCACCCGGTGTGCAACATATAAAAAAATTACTTTTATTACGTATTATACTGTCAATTATGGATATAACGGAAATCTGGGCTGACCAAAAAATTCCGTTTCGTTATATGGATTTCGTTATAATGGTTAAATAGATATATATGTATTGCATTCTTATTGGTTGCAAGTCGCATTATATTGAATTCATTATATAGATTGAAATTTTATAAAAAAATCAGTATATGGGCTGGCAAAGAGTTCCGTTATACGTAATATGGCCTTTTTACTACGTATTAAATCCGTTATTAAAAATTCGGTACTTCAAATTTGGTCCGTTAAACTGGTAAGGGTGTCCGTTATATTCATAGTATACTTGCTGGCAAAACCCGGACAAATCCCAAACCTCAAAAAAACAAATTGCTTTTATAAAAAATCAAATCAACAAAAT
>CAJVQA010007745.1:0-13553 GCA_910591915.1 Cetraspora pellucida | reverse complement strand
AAATAAAATACTATAAAAAATCTACTAATAAAATAAATATTAACCTATTAAATAGATAATTAAAACTAATAAATAATCTATAGACTATGTAAAAATATTAAAAAAAATCTAAAATATAATATAGAGCTAAAAATAAATATATACTAATATAATAAAAAAAATAAATTCTATTACAATATAAAATTTAATATACAAGTAGACTGGTTTATTAAATTTGTAGTCTCTTATTTTTAATTATTTCTTTTTAAATTTTGTAAAATCTAGATCTGTATTTATTATAGTTAACTAAAAAATTATTTAATAATTTTGTATGTTTGACTAAATATTTACTTTTTTTTAAACTATTAGTTATAATAAAATAAATTGTATGAGCTGTACAATCAAGATAAGTAACACCTAGTTGTCTAATTGTCTTTTTCATAAATTATACATTATCTGTTACTACAGTATTAAGTTTATTAAATATTTTTTATTCTGAAAGAACTTTTCTTAAAAAATTCTCAATTTAATCTCCTATATATAGATAAGCAAATATTTCAATTGTAATTAAAGCTTGGTATATTTTAAAGTCTTTTGAAAGTTAGTAAGCTGTTATATCAATATATAGAACATAGTTTTGTATCCACAAATTGGTTGTAATACAAATAAAGATTATTGTTTAATGCATTATTTCTTTTAATGTGGTATATGTATAAAATACTGACTCTATGATAAAATTTTTGATTGTATTTTTGTAAGAAATATCAAATCATGAATTAATTTCATAACAAAAATTATAAAAGTGATCATAACTGATACAATCTAAAGGCAACATAACCTTAATTATCTAGGCAACAAGTCAGTAAACAATACTATTTGTTTTTTTTTAGAAAAAGATAAACTGTTTTTTATTTGTTTTTAAATAATAGATTCAATTGTTAGTTAAGAAACTGGTACAGAATTCATAGATGTGGTTGATAGTATTCCTATTTTTAATTTTTAAAGATTCTATTATATTTATTATAAAGATGTGCTGCAATACTAGAAGTTAATGTATGAGGTTTGAAAACTGTTTTATATTGTTCAAATATACTATCACTCTTATCTATATTTATTTTATAATGTTTTTTTTTGTTATTTTATTCTGGCAAGTAAATAGCTATATCTAGCTTTTAACTGGTCTTTTTTTTTTTGCTTGTGGTTTATATTTTTTATTATTGTTTTTATTGTATAAATTATCAAATTCAAAATTTCTATATAATATATTTTCATCAATTATTGGTTCTTCAAACATTTTATTGTAAATATTATAAGGTTGTAAATTATTATTATATATATTAATCAATCAGCAATATTATAACTCTTTGCATGTTTTAATGCATTAAAAGTACATATTTAAAAACAATTGATTGTATATTTTTCAGGAATTTTTATTGTTGTAATAATAAAAATTCTTTAAAAACATATATATTCAAACATGTTAGCTATATATAGAGTATTCAAGCTTATACAATTTCATAGATTTTTTATTGTTCAAACAATGAAAAATTTCTGAAATCACATAAGTTTAGACACTTTAGCTAGCTATTTTTGAAAGTTTGATTCTTTAAAAAATACTGATTATTTAACCTGAAATGTGAAGCTAATACTAATAAAATAGCTTATTTAAGCAGTATTTATTTTGGATAAGCTTAATCAATTTATAATACTAAATTATAAATAAAAAAATATATATTTTTTCATAATAATTTAACACTTTTTCCATTAATTATAGAGAAACATGTATAGAATCATGCTCATGATGCATGAGACTTTTTGGTTTTGTATCTGATAGAAAAAAATATTATTTTTAGTAATTATTGTATATAAATATGCATATTGGCTTACTTATATATAATATTTTGTATCAGATACTAGTGCTTTGGCTAATTCATTTTTAAAAGTAAATCTAGGATAATACAAAACTTTTATATATTGTAAGGCATTAATCAAAGAGAGAAGAAATAAATTCTTATAATACTAATATAGTTTATACAAATTTTTTATTTAATAAAAAAATTTTAAACTATATACTCTAATCTGTAGATACTTTATTAAACAATATAATTATTGTTTTTTTTTTTACTAAGATCTGAAGAAATTAAAGTATTACTATATATTATCATTTTTGGAATTTAGATATAATAACTTTCAATAAATTTATTGTATAAATTTTTTTTAGCTATGATAATATTGACAAAGTAAGATAAATATAAAATGCAAATTTTTTGCTTTATCTTATAATCGTAGATTTTTAAAGTTATATGTATATAGATTTGATTTTGAAAATAGTATTTTTATTTTTATATTTTGATGCATTTTGATTGGCTACATATTAATAAAATGATTAACTTTAATTGACTTGACTAAGTTGATTTTTTTAAAAATTAGGCAACTTAGTTAACTAAGTTAATCTTATCAACTAAATCCAAATTGACTACAATTACTAATTATAAATATATTTAAAAAAATATTTACAAAATACTAAAAATAAAATCTAAAAAAAACAAAATAAGACAAGCTTTAAAAAATATAAAAAAATAGTCTTAACTATCTAAAAAAAACAAAAAAATTACAAAAAATAAAGTAACAGAGAAGAATTTAAGATTGTTCATCAAAATTTATTAAAAAAAAAAGAACTATCACTTTGATCAGACCAAAAAATAATAAGTAGTTTGTATAAAAAAGACAAAAATAAACTAGATAAATATAAAATCTCCAATTAAAAATATAATATATAATAATTTATATATAAAATTAATTAAATAATAATAATTAAATAAAGACTTAAAAGAATTTTTTATTTTTAAGAACTAGAAAAAATAACTAAAATTAAATAAAAAATACATCTTCTATATAGTTAGCTCTTTAAAAAAATTAATAGTAAGAATTGTTATAGATTATAATTATATAAGAGCAAGTTAAATATAAGTAGTTACAAAAAAAAAAAAAAATAATAAATAAAGATATTTAAAACTGATTCTTATTAACAAAATCAGAGTTAATAGCTATTTAGTTTGTATTTTTAATAATATCAAAAAAAAATTAAAATTTATACAGATAATATAATAGCAATATTAAGTTTTAATAAAAGAAAAAAGAGGTAAAGGATAGTAATCCTAGTGTAGTAGTTATATTGTCATTCTCTAAGTGGCAGGTCTAAAGTTTAAATCCCACTTATAATAAAATTTAAAAATTATATTTGCATTATAGTAACTGTCTTTTGTTAATTAATTGACCTTATATAGCTATAACCCAGATACACCAAGTAAGGTCCTACTAATATTAGGAGCTTGGGGCATCTATACAAAGTGTACTATTACATATACATAGAGGAATATATAACTAGTGTTACATAAGACTTTGGTGCAAATCTATGATAAGACTACCAGATATAGAAAATTAAGAAACTGTGATAATAAAAACCTATTTGGAAATTCTTGAGTAAAGAGGTAGTATGAACTTTTGATGATACTATCAGACCAGTTGAAGCCTATAAAACATCTTCATAGAAACTAAAAGTTAAATTGAATATCAAATATGTATAAAGATGCATATAACCAACCAGGCCATCAGACTCATCAGAGAAAAAAAATACAGAAGTATATTATACCAGGTCATCTGGATTAGTGGTTTGGAAGAGATTGCTAGTTCTGAGTTGTGACTAGTAGAGGATGATGAAAAAGATGCCAAACAGATAAGTACTGAGGTTCTAGTAAACTTTATAAGAATAGAAATAGTATAATATAGCAGTTAAACAAATAACTCTTATGATTGCAAGTATTAGATAACTATAGCATGTTACATAAAACTAGATCAGTATATGTGGAACATAAAGGCTCTAGTAAGTTTTCTATTGAGAATAAAGTAGTTTTAAGAGTATTGACTAGTATTAGAAACTTGAATAAATGTAGCCTTAAAGATGTTTTCATGATACAAGAAGAATTGCATATGCAGAATGTTTAAATAGGCAAGACCTTTAGTTGGCTTGCAGATATAGTAATTAGTATAGAACTTATATAGTAATGTATAAGCAAACTACTTAATTAGGCACCAAAAAGTGCACATATAACTAGTTGTAACCTCCAATATAAGGTAGCCCTTAGAGGCATGTCATGTTCTAATATATTTGAATAAAAATAACACATTTTGAAGATAAAGACTTTAACATTAAAAAAAAAAAAAAGAGATGTAACAATTTAGTAAAGTAAATAAGTTGTTAACTTTCAAATGATAGATTGTAAGTTTAAAACCCACTGATAGTAAAAATTTAAATAATTATCTCTGTAATATATAGACAGTATTATAGTAACAGCATTCTGTTAGTCAGTTAGAATAAGATACCTATAACTATAGTTACACTAGCATAACTAACAGGTTATAAAATATCTGTATAATCTTAATTATACAGAGAAATACAAATCAATATCAGGTAGTGCAAACTTAAAATAAGTTCTTATATCTGTATAAATCTATAAAACTAAGAAAAATTAAAACTTATTTAAAAAGATACAAGTAAAAAGGTAACATGAATCTTTGACAATACTACTATAAAGACTTGATTTAGAAAACAGATATCAATGTAAAGGAGCTAAATAAGCAAAAACCTTAAAATGAGAAGTATTATCAATTAAATTATCAGAATCAAATTAAAAAAAAAATATTAGGCTAGCTTAATATACTAAGAACAAGTTATAGTCCTATTAGACTATCTAAATTGAAAGTTTTGGATCAAAGCAGAGATATATTATAAGTACTAGAGATATGCTGTGAAGTAGATATTAAGGTTCAGATAAACTCTACAAAGGCTAGCCTTGTTAATGTTTTATAAAGTAGGTAGATAGTTAACAAGAAGGCACTTTGGAGCCTTACAGTCAAGTGACATGCTTTGAAATATATAACAGCTTAACAGATATACAAAAAAGAAGGTTAAATATTAGGTTAAAAAACACTTAGTTGTATAAGAACCAGGTGTTATTTGTTTAGATGTAGTATAAGAATTAGAGTATTTAAATAGATACTCTTTTACTAGGTTACAAATATAACAGCTAGTATAGAACTCTTAAGTGGACTACTTAAATAGATAACCAAAAGTTATATATATACCTAGTTGCATACTTACTATGTACAAGTTATATGTAATGTATTAGCTAAAACTCAAATAAAGATGATAGCTATTGATAAAATCAGCCTTAGCAAAATAAAAATAAAAATAAAAATAAAAAAAAAAGTAAATCATAGATTAAAAAAATTATAAGCTAAAAAAAAGTATAATAAAGCTATTTGAATTAAAAAAATTAAAATTATTCTTAGTTAAAGTAAAAAGATATAATAATAACAAATAGAATACTAGACTAAATAAATTAACAAAAAAAAAAGATAATATAAATAATTAAATAGAATTATAAATATACTATTACTAAATTCAAATATATTGCTTTATTAAAAAAAATTTTATAAAAGAAATAACAAGATAATTTATTAAAATTAATATAGAATAAAGATTATATTATTTGTTTAAAAATTAGAATCAAATAAGAAAAAAAAAACATTATTGGTTAATACTATAAAAAATCAGAAATTAAACTAGAATCAGATATATAATTAGAAAAAAAATAGAAAAATCACAACATTAATTAAATATATTAATAAAAAACTATTAGCATTAAAAACTTTAGTAAAAAAATATTCAGATATATACAAAAACCTATATTATATTCTGTATAATAAAGACAAAGAAAAAGATCAAGAACATCTAATATATAAAATTTATAAAAAAAATAGGCTAATACAAAAAATTCAACTATTAATTTGTTTAAACAATGCTTTTAGAAGAAACTTATAAGAAGACAAGCAAATTAAAGTTAACAAAATTTTTATAAAAAATTTAATAAAAGAAAAAGTTAAATATAAATCTAGAAACATTAAAGAATTAATTCAAAAAAAGATCAAAACAATATTACCAATCTTATCCAAATTCTTAAAAAAATTAAAGAGTTTATAACTATTTAGATAAATGCAGCATGAAATAACTTTTTTTAAAAACATATAGAAAAAGCATTATAAAATAATAACTAACTAAAAAAAAAAAATAAAATTACCTATAAATAAAAAACAAAATAGAGATATATTAAATAATAGAATAATCAACAAACAGATATATAATAAGAAAAAAGTAGTATAGTAAATAATCAAAATTAATTTATAAAAAAGAGAAAGAAGTAGAATAAAAAAAAAATACAAAAATTATAATTAGTTTTAGTTGTTAGTTTTATAAAAACAAAAAATAAGATTATTTTTATAGTTTTAACAGCTAACTTTATATAATTCTCTAATCAGATTAATTTCTAACCAGCATAACAGACTGCTTCTAAGCACTTATATAAGTAACTAAAAGATTTTAAACAGGGATTTAAGCAACTTTGTACAAAATATATATACAAAAATCTTAATAAAGATGATTAGCAAGGTTATCAAAGTAAAAAAAACTATATTTGAGCTATTTAAAAAAGATTTTGAAAAATTTTAGATCAAATTACAAGATAGAATAAAATATAGAATATATGTTTTCTTAAATTAGTAATTCAACTATTTTAAAATGTTCTAAGAAATAGTTTGTTTGTAACTTGTATAATATTAAATAATTAGTTGTTTATAAATTAATCATCAATTGCAATTGAGTTAAACAGTATAAAATCTTTTGAAATACACTATGACAGAACTAAATAAAAAGATAGTTTAAAAAGATATTAAATTTAGAAAAATAATATTTTATAAGCATTATACTAGTTGAGTTCAAGTAAAAATATGGATTTAAAAAGGCTTTTTAGAAAATATGCATCTAAGGTGTTTGCATTTAAAAGACTATAATGTATTGACACATTTCTTTATACTAAAGATATTTTATTTTTCAACAAAATGTTAACATTACTTAATTAGAATCGACCGGGACGACCTTCAAATTTGCGGGTCATGTAAGAAAAATGCCACTGCTGCTAGCTCATAAATATATAAATATGTAACATTATGATAATAACTCAAGATTATATTGGGAAAATTAACAATCACACATACTCTACATGCAACTGTGACAGTGGCGCTACTCAGATGGCCCGTAAAATTGAAGGCCGATTCACTTAATTACAAATTTTAACTATTATTTGATGCACTTACAGATTTATACAGTTATATTATAACTCAAAAGTATAAGAAAGTTTACATTAATAAATACATTTTATGCTATTTTTAGTTATGTTTAACAGTATGTGTTTTTTTAATAAAATAATTATTTTGCTTTGTATATTCTGTACAATTGTATCACATAATATAAGTAAAAAACAAATTTTTAACGTAGATCAAGAACATTTTTGTGCTTTTATTTCTAATAAAAAAAGAGATTCTTGCAAAATTTTAATGCTTTGTTACCAGCTTGTTGATTTAAGCATTACTTTAAAAAGCATTACCGAAACTTTTGTTCTTTAGACACAAAATTTGCGCTACAATCTGATTGGTAAATTTATCCCGTGATAAGGTGGAAGTCATTTGCAAACGAGCTTTGTTTATGTCACGTGACCATCTCAGAAATCGGGGTGGCAATAACAGTTCCCTAAAAAGAGCATTTTATTCCTTATATTATAAAATTTTAGTAGTAAAATCATGATATGATATACATACCCCTACCGTTTTCACTTACTGCATGTTGACATGCGACTTTTATTTTATTTGTTTATTTATTAATAAACTTTATAACTTTTTAAATCAAAGATATGCTATTATTTATGCGTCAAACAAAACGCTTACAATGGTAATAATGACGATAATAAGAGTTTTTATTTAACAATTTTTATTAAAATAATACACATACTTATATGTTTTATATCGAATTTGCTCATTTTATTGGGCTTTCAATGACTTGAACCTGATTATATGTATTATACCAGTTTGAATAATGATTTTACCATTTTATAGACGTGCTTTTATCTTTGATTCTTCTAAAGTAAGCACGTTAAAACCTTTACCGTTCCTCAACATTCTCCTCAATATCTTTCCTGATAAACTTTTAGGAATTTTATCAACGAACACTACACCACCTTTTAATCTTTTAAAATAACTAACTCTACTCGCGACAAATTGTAAAATTTCTTGTTGCAACTTTATGGTTGGCCCTTGTCCTTGGGGTACGACATATGCACGTGGCAATTCTGTGGCCTCTTTTTCCGAGTACACACCGATTACAGCAGCGTCAGCTATCGCAGGATGTGTTAAAAGGAGAGATTCTAATTCTGCTGGTGCTATTTGAAGACCCTAATGATAGATAAATTTGAAAATAGTAATTTTGTGAATAAGACTGAAAGCAAAATACAGTCGCACCCCCTAAGTGCGGTCTATATAAAACCTCTCTAAATGCATATAATATAATTTGGTCCCAATTTATAAAATCCCTATGTATTTTACTCTATAAATGCAAATTTTTGATTTTTTTCACTATGGTTCTGACGAGATGCACTTAGGGGGTGTGACTATAAATAGAATTAAATGTTTCGTTTTACCTTAAATTTGATCAATTCTTTGACGCGGTCTATTACATAAAAATATCCTAAAAACCATTTTTTTGTAAGATTTAAGTTATTAGTTGTCTATACAATATTTAAGATCAAATCAAATATCGTTATTCTTTAAGAAACATATTTATATGTCATTCATTTAATTACCATCTTTATCAACTGTAGCAATATCCCCTGTACGGAACCAACCATCTTTATCTATGCAGTTATCGGTAGCTTCCTTGTTGTTAAGATATCCCTGAGTTTGTTTATGTTTGTTTTTAATTTAAAATTAGAAAATTAATTTCATATCAAATGACAAACTTTTTTAAATAAACGGTACTTACTTTCATGACCATTGGACCACGAAGATATAATTCTCCAGGTTGATCAAATCCAAGCTCTACAAAAACAATAATATTAATATCAATAATGTTAATACTGAGAGAAAAAACATTTAGATACCTACCATGGCCATTTTCAGATATGATCTTTGCTTGAATATTCGGAAGAAGAACCCCAACAGATCCTAAATATAAGAAATGTAGTTTCTTAAATAACTTATTAATGATCAAATAATTTTATAAATAAAATAATTACCATTTACAAGTTTTTCAAGAGGTCCAATATGGGATATTGGTGAGGTCTCGGTAAGCCCTGTTAAATAAATATATATATATATTAAAAAGTATTTTCATATTAGGTATATAGGTTCAAAATTTTAAAAAATGTTATAGTCAAATGTCGGTATACCCAGATGTCGATATAACCAGAGTAACGTGTAGTAATAAAATATACAATTGAAACAATACCATATAATTGTTTAATAGGAATTCGATATATCCTGTCAAAGTCGTCACTCAATGATTTGCTTAGAGGAGCAGCACCACACATAACATATTTTAGATTACATTCTGCAGGATTTTTCACCATGAGCAACAAGATTGGAGGCACGACAGGGGCAATATCAACTTTATAATCTTGAATCGCTTTGAAAAACGTTTTGATATCGAATTTTTGAATTACGATTGTTGTTGCTCCCTTTTAGAATTATCGGTAATAAAAATATATATCAAGTTAACGAAATCGTAAGATAATGCAGTAAAGAATGATTTGCAAATGTAAATATTACCAGAAGGAGAGCAAAATGTAGGTTGACACTAAGAGCATACATATGGTAGAATGGCTATAAAATTACACAAAAAGTAGGCCATAGAATGATTAAATATTTAAAGCTGTCTATATCGACGCACAACTTATATTTGATATAATCACCAATACTCCAAGATAACAAAGACTACTATGGACATTATCCCCTTCAAAAGCACGAGTCTGCATAAGATTAGCAATAAAATTATAATGCGTTGTTTCTACACCTTTACTTCTCCCTGTAGTCCCAGAACTGTAACACAAGAACGCGGTAGTGGTTTTAATTTCTTCCGGTGTAAAACGTACAGGCTCTGCTTCATGTATACCAAGTAAGCTGGTATAAGGTTGAATTCCATTAACTTCATGATCACCGAACACAAATATATTGGATTCCGGAATTTTTGCGTTGATAGACGCTTCAATTGCTTTTGATATGGTATCTGGATGAGCAATTATAACGGTGGCTCCGGAATCGAGTAATTGATATGTCAATTCTTTTGCAGTATATGAACAATTGGCTGGTGACACTTTTCCTCCTAAAAGGTAACAAAACGATATACGTATTAGAAATTTGTACAATAATACAAATCTATATAATCTAATAATAATCCAATATACTTAACCAGCTGCCAAACATCCAAATACAACGGTTGCATAATCGATCTGAAATAAACATAGTAAATAATTTATAATTAAACGATCAAAAAAAAAAAAAAAATTAACAATAAAATTTAAACGACAATTCGAACCTGATTTGGTGAATAAATACATAAAACATCACCACGCTTGAATCCAAGATGATCTTGCAATCCTGCAGCAAATCTTCTTGTGTCACTCTTCAAATCACCAAAACCAATCTTTTTATGAGTTATGGCATCAATAAACACCGCTTTATCGTCTGAGATTTGATTTGGATTACTCATGACGAACTGGTAAATCCCAACATCACAAGGAATCTCAACATCAGGATATTTCGATTTAAAAATAACCATTTTCAAAGATATTAAAAATTTTTTGATAAATTGTGGTTTAATTCAAGGCGTAATTTAGAACAGAGTATTTATATAAAATTAATATACACCAGTTTTCTAAATGTATCTTTCAATGATCTTTACATCATTAATTACAATAAATCATTTATTTATTATATGCGAACAGTTATTGATTTTTCTATATTTTTGTTATATACTTCCATATTTGAATAGCTAGGTTCCAAAAGTGATACAATCAATGTAATAATGCAGTCTTATGCCATCATAACCGGTTTTCGTGGCGGAGCCGTAGTTGCATAATTATCGTTATGTCAGATTTTCGCATCCGGTGGTGGTATTCGTTATATTTTTTTAATATAGAAATAACTCCTAAAACAATGTGCATGCGAGACCGTTAATGTTACACATATATTAAAACTGGCGAGGGATTATATCCATCACAATTGAATTCAACATAAATAATTTAATTTGTGATTGATCAGGGAGGGATTCACTTTGGATCGGGCACTGTCTTTGCTGTAGTGCATGCATATGACATTATTTTTAAATTAACACGGTCATTTGATATTCCAATTATGTAATGGTAAAGAAATTTGGTGATTTAAAAGTCGAATTCCGCAAATCCGCCATTATTTGATGTTTACTAACTTTTCCCCAAAGTTTCTGATGATGCTGAAACATTGACTTATTTTAATATAAAATTTTAAAATTTTGGGGTGATGTTTTTTTTAGCTTTTTTTGTAGTTAGGTTAGGGTTTAGGGTTAGTATTTATAATAAAAAAGTACATGTGGAGAGTTTATACGTATTTCTAAATCGAGACTTCCATGTTTTAGCATCATCGCTGGCAATTTTGCCCAAGATCACCAAAAGTTTTATCAATCAACTATTCATTAAGTAAATAAATGATTTTTGGCTCACTCATTAAGTAAAGCTGCCCAGACTGATAATTTTGGCCCAGAAATGGTTGACTTGTATTGCCTAAATCCCAACAGGGGTTAAATCACCACCAAAAAAATTTTCAACTATCCTAACTAGCAAATCAAAAGTTCAAGATCAGATGGAACGTAATACGCAGAAGGAAACGTCGGTGTTACACAACTGATCCTTCACCCGGTGTGCAACATATAAAAAAAATTATTTTACAATACCAGATCATTCTGCTAGTACATGTTATGATTATAATCCAACACCATTTTATTATAATAAAAATGGTGTTGGATTATAACCATAACATGTACTAGCAGAATGATCTGGTATTGTAAAATAATTTTTTATATGTTGCACACCGGGTGATGTTTTCTCCGTTGCACATAACTCAAAATTTAGGCACTAATCCAATTGAAAAAATTTTGAGTGGTGAATTAACCAGGGTAGGATCCGACCCGGAAATTTGGAGCTCCCCTGTAAAAATGATTTTGTAGGTTATTTTATCCAATCCTAAAATTTGCACTTTGTTCAAAAGTCCTGCAAAGAAGCTGAGCCGATCGACTACAAGCACTAATTCTGATTGGATGAAAAAAAATTTTGATTTTTTTTTTAAAAATTTTTATATTGAATTATTGCGGTTTTCGAAATGGTTGAAAATAGCAAATAACTTTTTTTTTTGGCGTACACTCGATTACCTTAGCACGTTGGTTGAAGATTGATGCCCGAAACAATTATATAAAATTGGGCATCGATCTTTAATCAACGTGCTAAGGTAATCGAGTGTACGTCAAAAAAAAAAAATTATTACCATTTTCAATCATTTCGAAAACCACGATAAATATATTTGTAGCCATGGTTTTATTATCAAACCAAAATTTTATAATTAAAAATTAGAGTTAGATTAGAGTTAAAATTAGGGTTGGAATTACATAAGCAGAAGTTTGTTTGATTTGCTGATGCAAATCAATTGCCCGGGTAACTTATTTATACACTTTAAAGTACTTTTTGAGTTTCATTGATAAAAAAGAAAAATTTTTTACACATGTCACTTCGTTTGAGTGTTGGAAAACCACCTTTAAAAATAATTTTTTATAATTTAAAATTCAAGAGGTATTAATTTAGTAACGATTTTTTTTAAAATGGGTAAAGAAAAAAGCTTGAAGTTAGTTTTAAAGTACTTTTTCAAAACAGAACGTCTCACTACAGCACTAATAAAAATCATTCCAAGATCTATTTGTAGCTTCAAAGCACTGTCAATATTCGCTATGCAGAAAGATCTCGCTTCTGATGAACTCTGCTTAGAAGGCAAAATATGATAAAATATATCCTGTCTATTAAATCTTGCAAGAAGGTGATTAGAAATATTTTTGTTTAAGAAGTTTATTATGTTATATTAAATATTAGTATGTTTGGGATTGTTAATTGTAAAATTTTTGAATTATATTGTATATTATAGATTCTTCAATGATTTTAGGTTTATTACGTAGTAATAAATATCATATTTGTCTCGTTCTACGCGTATCTATCTATTTTCTAAACATTTACAATAAATCCTTTTGTGTGTATTTATTAGTTTTCGATATTAGCAGTATTAAATGATAAAATTTTTACAAATCATGCAATTTGATTGGTTAATAATCACGGGAAATCACAGATAGATCTATAAAATTAACCAATCAAACAAATTTTTGCCTATGTGTTAGAATCAGCAGAAGGGACCGTCCCGAGTATGCTCTGAGTTTGCATATCATTACACAAACAATTCAATTTACTTAAGGGTAGAGTATACGTAGATCATTTTTTATATGATCTTTGTGGTACAATATAATTTTTATAAAAAATAAAACTTTGCTACTAATAAAACTTTTTACTATTGCAATTAATTTTTATCAAATTTTTATATAATATAGAATAAGATATATT
>CAJVQA010007744.1:0-13553 GCA_910591915.1 Cetraspora pellucida | reverse complement strand
CATTGTCCTCAACCTTAGGACTAATTTATCCTTGAGGTAAACCCCCCAGAGCCTTCTGTACCCATTTTTACAGCTAATCTAGGTATCGCTATGGCAGAACTAACACTTGCGGTCAGGGCTGACCATTAAACTGCTATGCTCTTGTAGAGTTTACACAAACCCCAGCATCTACTTCACAGCATATCTGAAATACTTTAGTCTACCCCTGTCGGTTCACCAAACTTCCAATCCAGATAGCCTAGTAGGACTTATGACTAATCCATTGGTATATCAGGTCAGCCTGATATCTTTTTCTTCTGACTTGATCTGGCGGCCTGGTTGGTGGTACCCCCACCTAGAGGTTTTTGCCTGTCCGGCTACTTCGACCTTGGTATCTGTTTCATAAGACTAGCTTTTACAGTAGGGCCATCGAAGATCTGGCTACCTCTCTACTCGGGTCTTCCCAAATGGACTTTTTGTTACCCAATTTCAACGGATTTACACGGCCACAAAGACTTATCTAGTGTTTGCACCACCTATTGCCAGTTTGCATTCCTTTATATAACCACAACACTGTCCCAAAGGATAATTTTATGTGACCTGTTACACGAATGCCCCATGACCTACCAGTCATGCTGATGTGACCGCCATTACAGGTATCCTAACCCAATCGTTAGTAACAGTTGCCATAATACGAATATTACATAGGTGATTATCCAAATTTTCACCATCGATGGGATTTGAACACCCAACCTACCACTTGGAGGGTTGACAACCTGTCCACTTCACTAGGTCACCACACCCTACTTTTTAGATTCTTCTATATAGTCAAAACTATATCTTTTATCTTTTTTAAGAGTTTGGCTTGCTTTAATTTCTTTAGACTTTATTTTTTAATGCTCTGTAAGTATCTTTTTTGATGTATTAATAACTATTTTTCTAATTATTAAGTTATTTGTTTTTTTTTTTTAGTAACTTAAGTACTATTAACTTTCTTTTTCTGTTATATCTTGAGCAACTATTAAGTGATGTTTGAAGTGCTTTTTTGTTTTTATTTGGTAATACATATTTTGGCTTTAATTGCCTATTGTACTTGTTTTCTAATATTATTTTTTTGATTTTTTAAACCAGTTGACTGGTTTATCCTTACTTTATTCTTTTTTTAATAACTTATGTTGATACTATAAAATCATTTTATTGTCTGCTTTATTAATAAACTGGTTTATTAGAATAATAATTAGTCTTTTTAGTGCTGCAGTTATTTGAAGTATAAATTTGTTTTCTAGTGCCTCTGTGATTTTTATTTCTTTAACATTTTCTCTAATATTTACATTATTAAAATAAAATATTATTTGTAAATCTTTTGCTTTTAGCATTGTCTGATATGCCAAATTGTTTTTTTTATAAGCTACTATATACTTTTGATGCAATTTTATGCCAGTTTTTTTCTGTTAGACCAATAAGCAGAAAAGCTTAATTTACTCTAATTTTTGTAAGTATCTCTTCTGACTTTATTGAGTTGGATTTTATATACAAGTTTGTAATTTGTTTTATTACAAGTTAATTTTATAATAAATTATAGTTTTTCATATTTTTGTTATAATTATACTATTGTTTACTGTTTTTGTAATCTCTAGTTTGTGTTTGGCTAAATCTATTATAGAGCTTTAAATAGTATCTATTGCTCTTTTAGACAACTTGATAGTTTGGAGCATATAGATTAATTTAGATATTATGCATATATTGTTTATATATGATACTTGTGCATCTGTTATTTTCTTTATATTTAAAAGTCTTGTTGTTAAATGCACTAATTCTTTAGTTCTTATCTTAATTTGACTTTTACTAGGTTTGCTATTGAGCCAAATTTTTAAAAATCTTATTATTTTAGTTTTTTCTTTTTTATATATTTATTCATTACCAAATTTGATCTTTCTATTTTCTTTAAGTTGTTTTATATTCATGATAATTAATTTTAATTTTTTTCTATTTATCTGAATATTGTTTAATTTAAAAAAATTTTTTGCAATTTATAGTATTTGCTTTATTTGCTCTTTACTGTTCACTATTCAGATTGTATCATCTGCAAAGACTATTACTACTTGTTTTTAACTTGTTTTTATTAAATAGTTTAGATTATTGTTGTATGAAATTGAGACTTCTATTATATAACCAAACTTTAAATCTTTTTGAATTCTCTTAAACAAAGGGTTATAAAATATTCTTCATATTAAGAATAAATGCATCTTTTCTTGTTTTATTTTATTATTTATTACAAATACTTCTATATAATCTCAATATGTAATTATTCTAAACTGTCTGCTTTGAAAGAGATTTAAGATTATTCTAATTGTTATTTTTAGAAGTTTGATTCTTTTTATAGCTGTTTTTAGAGCTGTTAATAAAACTAAGTTAAAAGCTTTTTTTATATTTTAAAGAACTAACCAAAGCTCTTTACTGTTCTCTTTTGCATCTTTTATTAATATATTTATAATATAAACTAGCTTTTTTGTTGAATTTTCTGAAAGTTTGGCTCTTTAAGAATTTTTTTTAACAAAATATCCTGGTTAATCTTTTGGTTAAGATCTTTGTTATATACTTTTAAAAAGTTTCTAATAATGCTATTGGTCTAATATTATTAAAATTATAATGCTATTCATCTTCTTTCAATATTAAGTAAATTTGTGATATTTTCTACTTTTTTGGTATTGTACTTGTTTTTATACAAATTTTAGCAAATGTTCTAAATATTTTATAAGCTTTAGCTTCTGTTACTTGAATTAGCATATATATAATATTTGAAATTTCTAATACTGTTTTTTTTTGAACTCTTGAAGCATTTTACTTTATTCTTCTTTAGAGATATCTTAATTTAGATCTTTGTAGTATTCTTCTTTTATAAATTCTTTAGGTTTATATATTTTTTTTACCTTTCTTTCTGAATATTTTGGTCAAAATATTATGATCTAAACTGATTTTGATAATATTCTTTTGTTTTTTTAAGTATTTCTTCTGGTTTAATAACTAAATTTTTTCATTTTTCTTCTTTATTTAAGAGTCTATCTAGTTGAATCTTTTTTGTTAGTTTGTTTAAGAAGCTTATTAGTATTTTGCACTGTTTTTAATCAATCATTTGGCATTTTTTTCTATATTGTTTTTTATTTTCTTTCTTTTTTAATATTTTAGCTCACTAATTTTTCTTGCTCAAAGTATTTTCTACTAATCTTTTAAGTCTTTAATCAGCTCTTGTATCTAAAATTATATCAAGTCTATATATATTTTATATTGTTTATTAATATATCTAATTTTTTTTATTCAAATCATCTATATTATCTTTTAAAAAACCCAAGTTGATATTTATCTTTTCTATACTAATCCATCTTTCCAATTGTATAAAGGTTTTGTCTAATCAAGCTCTTTTTGTTTTCTTCTTTTTTCTACTTAAGATATTTGAAATTTTCTTTTTTGAAATATATTTTTTTGCTATTGTAATAATACTGTTGCTAATTATATCTTATTATTTATTTAATTTATCTTTTTTCTTAGTATTTTTATTTGCTTATAAAAAGTATTGTAAATCTTAAATACTAATTTTTTTCTAATATTGAATCAAGTTTTTGTTTATATTTTTCTTAGTCTTTTTTGAATACTTTATCATAAAGAAAAACTATTTTTTTATAGTAATTTTTCTTATTTCTACTGCATTGTATGATGTGATTAGGTGGCTTAATTTCATTTTTGCTATAACTGTCTTGTAGTTGCTATTTGTGCAAGTATCTATTTCTTGAATTTTGGCTTTGTAAAGACTATTTGCTAATTTTTTAATAACTAATATATAATTTATTCTTGATTCAGATCCATGTTCTGGCTATGAAAATTCTCTTACATTTGGGTTAATTATTCTAAATACATCACTAAACTCTTGTTTTTCCAACTAGCTTAGCAATAGGTCTTGTTTTGCTTATTTTTTCTTTTAGATTATTAGTCTATTTAGATTCATGTTTACTGTTATATTAAAGTTCCCTATAATTACTATTTAAGTTTTTGATATCCTTTTAACATATTTGTTAATTATTAACTTTTAAATTTTTTATCTTTCTTCTTTATTATTTGGTAATAAGTAGGTTATTATAATTATAATTTTAACTTTTTTAAAAAAAAAGCTTGCAGATATTATATATTTATTTATTCTTTCTACTTGGCCTAAATGTTTTTCTTATTTTTTACTAATTAGAATTTCTATTCATGAATCTTTTTTCTTGTCTGAATTTGTATTTGACCAAATGCTTTTGTATTCTTTTAAATTCTTTCTTTAAAAAAAATCTTCTTTGCTGAAATGGTTGTTTCTGCTAGACCTATTATATCTAATTTATTATCAATTATCTATTTATAAAATGCTTCTATCTTTTGGCTATTTGTTTTAAGCTTATTAATATTATATACTGCTAGGTTTAACTTAATTCTTTTATTTTTATATATTTATTCTACTCTTAGTAACTCACTTTTATTATCTTCTGTTTTTTTGTTCAAATATAAAGTGTTTTTTAGTAATGTTTTGAATTTTTTTCTTTGTTTTGTAATAAAAAGCTTGACTCTATATCTGTTGTTATTAATTTGATCTTGGTAATTTTTAGAAATAGTTTGCAAAACTAGATATTGTTACTTAACCTTAGCTTTATATTGTATTTTTAGTTTGTCTAGTTTGCTAATAATTTCTAATAATAAGTTTTTAGTTGATAGCTTTTTTTTTCCTCTTTAATAATTCTTTTTTCTTATATTTTTGTATTATATTTAAATTCCATTTCTTGATTATTATTATTATCTTTTTCTATTCAGGTTTTTTTGTCTAATAATTTATTTTCTCTTCTTATTGCTTTTTGTGTTTTGTAATTTTTTCAAAAAATTAAGTAATTATTATATTATATTGATTTTGACTGTGCTAATTACAAATTCTCTTGATTTGCAAAAATAACTATTGCAAATTCTTTTAAATTACTATTGCTGTTTGTTGGCATAAATACTAATTTTGCTTTTTATTTTTTAAACTTTTAACAAAAGCATGTCAAAGCTTCTTTGGGTATTTCTAAAAGATTTGCTATAAAATAGCTATGTTTATTTTTTTGCTTATAATCTTCTTCATTTTGTATTACTTATACTAACTTGTTATTATCTAGTAAAAATAACTAGGAAGTTTTCTTATAGTTTCTGTTTGTTGTTTCAATTATTGCTAAAGCTTTAAATTGTAATCTTTTATTTTTGACCACTCTTGCATTTTCAATACTTCTATATATAAACTTAATTTTTTTGTAACTAATATTTGCTGATAAATTCAAATAGTCAGATAATTTATATTTTTTATTTTTCTTTTTAATATATGTTGGTTTAATTTGTTTTTTTTTGTAAAATAAAGTTTCTATTTCATTATTTGTAAGTTTAGTACTGTTTATTAATCTACAATGTTCTTTAAATTTTTAGTTTGTCTTTTTCTATTTATATTATAATTAAAACTATTCTTTTGTTTTTCTGTTTCTATTAGAATAAGTTTATATTAGTTTTCTTCTTTTCTTATAATTTTCTCACTTGTCACTTTTCTGCTAAATTTGCAATTAAAATTTTTAATAATCTAATTATTTTTATTTTAAAAACTTTTTTTTATTACTTTAATATACTTGTTATCTCTAAGTATCTGTAACTGTTTTTTTTTTTTTTCTGTACTTTTAGTTAGTATTCTTTATTTCATATTTCTTTTTTTATATTTTACAATTTGGCTATTACTAATTTGCTATAATTATATTCTTTATGCATATTAATTAACTATATTACTATGACTATATTTATTATATACATTAACTATATTACTAATTAATTTCTCTAACAATAACACTGCTTAATTAATATTATCATTAATTAATTTTTAGTGCATAATTATAATTATATTATATAAGCAAAGTAAATATAGATTGTTTTCTTTTAATTTATTATCTGATTGTACATTAGTTGTTTTTTGTTATAAACTTGTTTGTAATTAATTTCTGTTTTTTGCATGTTATTATTACCAAAACTATTATATCTGAATTAATTATTATTTTGTAAACTTAATCTGTTATAGTACCTATTTTATATAATTTATTTTATATTTCTTTGTTTATCTAGAATTTTATATATTAGAATTTTTGCTTTGAATAAGTTATTTTAACTGCATATTCTGTTCTATAGTAACCAAAGGCTATCCTCTAATAGCACTAAGGTGACTTGTTTTTTCAAACTCATTTTTTGGGTTTTCACATCTTTTTCTTTATTAGGAAAGCTAGAAAAGACATAGTTTAACTCTATATATTCTGTTTTTTGATACTTTTTAGGTTCTTTACTTTTGTTTTTAGCTTTTTTAATCTTGATAATTGGGTTTTCTAAGTTTGTTGTTAAGTAGTTTTGGTTTGATGTGCTAGCTTTTGCAGTAATAGAAATGTCTTTCATATTATTAATAATATTTTGACTATTTTTTTCTATTATTTTATTTGTTGTTTTTTTTTGTTTTCTCTTTTTTTGATTAGATTGCTAAATTCTAATATTTATATTTTTATTTTCTAATTTTATTTTGTTTTTTTTTCTTTAATATTTTTGAACTAATTATATTGGTTATATACTGGTTAGGTCTAAGTTGTATTGCATTATTCTTGCTTTTATTGCCTATTTTTCAATTAATGTTTTTTTAAAACTTCTAGTTTTAATTTGCTTTAGTTTTTTTTTTTTAAATATTAACAATAAGGTATGCCTTTAACTTTATTGAAATTTAATTGAAGTTTTTATAAAAAAAAGCTTGCTTTTAAATTACATATGAAGAATAAAGACTCAGATATATAATTTGTGATCTAAACCTATAAGAGTGACCAAGGTTTATTTAGATTTGAGTTTGAGTAATAATTTAAGAAAGAGAAGTATAGTATTTAATCTATTAGATAGTTCAAAGATCAATTTTATTAATAATTTGTGATATTGAAATAGAAAATAAAGGTAGATTAGAAGAATGACTATGAGTTGGGTTAGTAAAAAGTGTAGTTTGAGACTATTTAGAACATGAAATGCAGTATGAAATTCATATTTGTTTATATATTTGTTGGTTTAAGTGAAAAAGAGATTTAATAGAAAGAATAATAGCAGTATAATAAGAAATAAAAGCATTGTGGATAGTAGAAATAAGATCAATAAGAACTAAACCAGATAGGATAGAAATAAAAGAAGATATATATAAAGAGTTATGCAGTTTAAAACTGTTAAGTATAAGAATTTTAGTATATAAATCAGAAACAAGATTAGTAGACATATTAAGATTAGTTGTATTTAAAATATTATTAAGAGAATTAGAGATTAAGTAATAAATTGTTTGGGTTAATGGGCAAATAACTCAATAGAGTAAAGAGCTGGTTTGGTTGCATTAATGACAGAAGGAAAAAAATGAAGAATTATATTTATGAAAAGTATAAGAAACAGAAGTTCATCTATAAAGATTTTAACTTGAAAAGTTTTCAGAATAGATAAGTAAAAACTATAAGCAAAATTAGAAATTTTTTAATTGTTGTTGATGTAAAGTCATGTAACTTCCCAGTTAATATCAGATGCAATAGTAGACCATTGTTGGAAATGATGTTGAG
The DNA here is from genome assembly GCA_910591915.1 of Cetraspora pellucida. Classification (NCBI taxonomy): domain Eukaryota; kingdom Fungi; phylum Glomeromycota; class Glomeromycetes; order Diversisporales; family Gigasporaceae; genus Cetraspora; species Cetraspora pellucida. Next base: position 5,925 of record CAJVQA010007744.1, on the reverse strand, counting down.
ATGTTCAAAGTATTATAATATAAACTTGGCATATAGTTCAAATAAAGTGTTAAATAGAAATTTCAATAGAAAAATTCATCAATAAAAGAAGTATAGTTGAGGTTATAAGAATTATTAGTTAAGAATATTAGGTAAGATAACATTTGGTAATTATAAGCAAGTTGATTAGCAAAATTGTTAAATAGATCTTCTTGGTGTGCAGTAACTTTGTGAAAAGTAAGTTGAATTTATAAGACTTAATAAAGTTGATAAGTGTTTGCCAAATAAAAAAATATGAAATATGAATATGAAAAAGCTTAGATATTAATTGGCAGATATTATGATATTTGGAGATTACTGATTGTGAGTCAGTGAATATGTGAACAAAGCAGTGTCTAGAAGCAGTAATAATTGCTAAGAGAATAGCAAGAATTTTAGCTTTAAAAAAACATAACTACAGTTTAACTTATGCCTAAAATGAGTTAATAGTTGTAGAGTTATCAACTTGAACCCAACCTATGTCCATAGAGCATTGTAAGGTACCAAGATCAATAACAGAACCATTAGTATAAAATAAAATAGATGATAGATTGTGATTTGAGTTAGCAATAGTCTGAAGATTATTTCCAAATTGATATGTTTCAAAAATAGAAGATAGTTGTTGTAAATTAATTGTAAGTGAAGGAGGTAATGAAATATGTAAAGGATGTCAAAGAGCAACAGAATATGCAATATCAAAAAAGTTTGCATAAAAGTTAAGAGTTTTGTCAGAATTAATATAACAAAGTAGCTTAGTAGCCAAGTTAGTAGAAATAAAGATAATACATTTGTTAGTAATTATATTTGAATTAAGGTGACATTTAGTACATAGTGTAGTAGTAAAAGGAAAAGTAGAATAAAGATTTAAGAATTGAGACTAAAATGAACAGTGCCAGTAGTTAATGAAGATAAGGCCAGTAGATGTATTATGTCTTCTGGTCTTGCTAATAATTATTTAGTTATCAAGAATAGTAAGTAGTCAGAGTTTAATATTAAAGGTAAAGTGACTAGTAGAGTAGCAGAAGTAGTTTATAGAAGGTAGATTATAATAATTATATAGAGTATGTTGGTAAAAGTAACTGGTAATAATGTTCTCAAGAGTAGTAAACTATTGTAGTATAACACCTCTTGGAATTTTGATAAGTCTAAGTAAAATGTATTGCCAATGCAATAAACATGAGTTGTTATAAGTAATAAGTTGGTTTAAAAAAAGAAGTTTATAATATCTGAGTTGTTTTTTGAAAATAGTGTATTTTGGATGAGAAGAAAGAAAAGATTCAAAAGATATAGTTCTATTATTTAGAGTATATAGAATGTTGTAAATTAGGCTAGTTGAAAAAGTTCAGCCTATATGTTTAATGAGTTGTATTATTTTAAAGTTTGTAGTTAATTAATTGGATCCATCAATAATTGGCTTAAAATAAAGAAAAATATTAATAGAAGACCAGAGGTTGTTTTGAAATTGTTAAATTTGTATATGAGTAGATATGCCTAGTAAGTTAGAATTATTAAGTTATTTAAGAAAATTGGAAATATAATGTTGTAGTTGAATATTTCAGATATGTTTAATGTTTTAGATTTGAGAATGTAATAGGATATTGGATAGTATTGTATGGCAAAGTTTAGCTTTAAGCTTAACAAGACCAATGTGTTAAGTAAAAATTTTGTTGCAAGTAGGTTGGTTAATAACAATATTGTGTAAGTGGTATTCAATAATAGAGATAATAACTGTATTGATAATATAGCAGGTATATAAATCAGTTATACATTTTGTTTTTGCAATTTGGATAAGTTGAAAAGATTTAGAGATAATTAATTTTGTTTGTTTATATTGCCTGTTATCTAAAATAAACTAGCAATCTAAAAATTTAAAAGGTTGTTTAAAAAAATAAAGTGGAATTAGATGGTTATTATAAGAGATAAGAGTATAGTAGGATGAAGAGTTATTAGTAACCAAAATAAATTTTAAAAAATTAACTTGGATGATTGCTATAGCATAAAATGATTCAGCTATAGATAGTATATAAAATAACTTAGTTTGTGAGAAAGCAACCCAAAAAGTATCATTTATATATGCTAGAACAGAGCATTGTTTTTGTAATAAATTAGTTGTTTGAAGTTTTAGATTAGTAGTTCAAGTAGATTGTAGAGTATATTCAGAAACTTTTGAGTATATGTATAAAATAAGTAGTCATAATAAATATGTTATAATAAAGATGTAATTATTTTATTTTAGTCAATATTATTGTGAACTAAGTAAAAGAAAATAAAGATTGGTAATAACTTGGTTATAATGATCAGTAAAAAAATCAGTAAGAATGTTAATAATAAATAAAGGAAGTAAGAGATAAGAGAGTGAATGTTTAAAAAGAGCAAAGTTTACAGAATTATATGCTTTGCTCATATCTTGTAAAAGTAACCAAATGTCTTTGTAATTGCAGATAGCATCTTTAAAGAATATGAATAGGAATTGAAGTACTATTATTGAGAAGTGTAATATAGTTAAAAAGTAAGAGAATAGGGTTTAAGAAAAATATAAAACTAAGTTAGTTTATAAGAATTTTTGTGTAAAGTTTCTGAATATATTCAATAAAACTAATAGGTCATATGAGATTAAGGTTACTATCAAAGGTATTGCATTTAGAAATAGAATAAATTCTATTATATTTCCATTGTTTAGAAATTTTGTTGTCAAGAAGACAATGATTAAAGAGAGCAGTAATAGCAGAAGTGTATTGGTGACTAATGTGTTTAAGCATTTTATAACTAATGCCTATAAGACTGCAGGCTTTGTTATTAGATAGTTGTGAGAGGGTTTGGAGAAGTTCTTTATTAGTAATAGGAGTATTAAAAAAATGATACCAATTTGGATTGATATAAAAAATAAAAAATATTGTTGTTTCTAAAAATTATTAAAGAGAGTTTTATTGATAGGTCTAAGTGCAGTCCAATTATGAAAATGAGATTGGATATGTTGTTTAATAAATAATAAATCTGCAATAAGTTGGTTTGGTAATTTTATATTTAAAAGATGAACAGATTGATGATAGTGATTAAGAATGTTATTAATAGTTTGAGTAGGATGTATTATAAGAGTAATACACTTTTGTCAGTAGCTTTATTGATTTATTGCTGAAGTAAAAGAAAGTTTTTAAGATGACAAGCATGGTAAAGTTGTTTTCAAATAGAGTGAGCATATTGAAGCCATAGTTGAATACAAGAAAGGTTGGTAGAGATAAGTAATTGAAAATCACATTGTAACTGTTTATTGATTTAGAAGATGTTTTGATTAATGTTTAAGATGTTAGAAGATTGAATAAGTTTTTTAATAAGTTTAATAATATGTCTGAGTTTTTTAAAAGAAAGATATAGTAGAGTACTATGAAGTAAATATTGGTGATTGTAACTTTATTTGTAGAGATTTTGTTAAAGATTGTATAAGTAGCAGTATAGATTATAAAGCATTAAATTTTGTGCCAAGTAGTTTTAATACTTTCATCAGTAGTACTATTAATAAAAGTTTTGTGTAATAAAAGTTGTTAAGTTAAAGTATTAGCAAAGAAGTTTTAGTTTTTTGTAGTCATTATTTTATAATTGAATATACAATGACTAATCTTAGTATGTTTTTATAAGAATTTATTGTAGACATGTAGGAATGTTCAGATAAAGATAAGAATTAAGTAGTTACTTGAGGTAGAGGTTTGACTGTTGTTAAGACTATAGAAAAGAAGAAATTGTATATTAAATTGGTTAGTTCAGATGTAGTTGATATGACTACTGCTAGTATTGTTAGACCAAGTAAAGTGTTTGTTGTTAAAATAGGCTCCAATATTATATATATTGAAATGATTAAGAAAATTGATAAGTTTATATTTGAAAAAGGAACTGTAAGTATGATCTTATATATTAAAATTACCAAGAATAATAGAATGAAGGTGAAGTTAAGAAGCTTGTTGAATCCAGTTGATTACTGTATTTTGGATTTGGTTGCAAATAGCTATATTAGTAGATGAGAGGTATCTAAGATAATATGAAGTTTAACATTATTTTAAAAAAAAAATATCAAGTGTAATAGCTTCTTCTGAGTAAGTATAAATACTGTGAATGTGAGGTTTAAGGTGATTATAAATCATGATGGCTGTTCTTTCTACTGAAGTAAAAGAGTTAGACTAGTAATAGGTAAAAAAATTGTTGTTGCAAAAGAAAAGATTAGTTTTGTCAGAAATTTTTGTTTTAGTAATACTGGCAATAGATATGTCATTATTAAAACAGTAATCTTGTTAGGCTTCTCTTTTTGTCAAATTATTAAAGCCTCTAGCATTGTATGTAGCAATAGTTAGGTTAAGATGATAAGAACTTAAGTTAGAAGAATGTAAAGCAGAGTTATAATTAATAAGAGTTGAATAATAGTTGTTAGAGAAAGTTAGATAAAATAGAAGTAGAGCTAAAAGAGTTGGATTTGAGGTGAAGGTTATAGAATAGTAAAAAAAAGATATAAAGCAATAATGATATGATCTAACAAAAGAGCATCATTAGAAAGGTATATGTGGGTTTTATTGTAAGATGAATTAACAAAAAATGTAATACTAGATATAGTTTTGTTGTTATTATATTTGTCAATATGTTGAATTAAGGTTTGAATAATTTGATCATAATCAAAAAGTGGTAAATTGTAATAAAGAAAAAATTTGTTAAAGTATATGTAAAGATTATAAGAGATTAAAGATATTGTAAATAATCTTTCAAAATTGTTTTCTAGAAAACAAAAAACTTAAAAAAAAGATTGTAAAAAAAATGAGCCTAAGATGAAAACAGGTTGAAAGTCAAAGTTAAATTTCTTTGATAAAAATTTTTTAGCTGCTGAATAGGCAGTATTATTAAAATATTTTACAATTTGTAGATATGCTGGTTTTTAGTTTTTGATAATATTAAAATATGTAATAATTTGAGTAAAGAATTTAGTATCAATAATGTTTTTTGTAAGTAAGTTAATAGCCTTCTTCTTAAACAGAGACTGTATGTTATAATTTTTAGTAGCAGTTTGGTAATAGAGAGAGAGATAGTAATAGAAGTAATAATTACAGCATTTAGAATTAGTTTTTACTTTGTTTTGTTCACAAACAAAGTTTTTAGCTTGATCAACTAGTTTGTCTAAAGCTTTAATAGGAATAAGTTGATTAAGTAAAACAGCATATTCTTTATTTTTGTAAAATAATATAGAGTTGAGAGTTAAATAAATCAAAGTTTTATCATTCTGAAAAAAGAATGATTGGCAGAATTTAGTTAGAATATTATTAAATAGCTTGTTGCTATTATGAAATTTTTTATCATCAAGGTATTAACATTCTTTGTTGTTACAAATAAGTTAGTGAAAGTTAGCAACACAAGATGCTTTTTTATATCACTTCTGAAGTAAGTTAGGTTTTTTAAATGTATAAGTTTCAAAAAGGTGTTTAGAGAGTTAAAGAATAAAATACTGATAAAATTGAATTCTAAAAGAGGTGCAAACTTTTTCTTTATTAATATTAGAAAAAAATTGTTTACTATAGGGAGGATAGTAGGTATCAAACCAGAAGTTAAAATGATTAAGAGAATTTTTTAGTAAAAAAATACAAAATCTTTCAAGAAAGAGAGTTTTAGAAATATTAAAGAAAACTTTAATATTAAATTTAGTATCTAACTGAATAGTAAGATATTTTTGTTTAAGGTTAAATTTTTTTTATATTTAATTTTATGAAAAATTATATTAAGTAACCTGATTTTAATTATTAAGTAAAAATTGTAAAGTGGATCTTTCTAATTCTAATGATTATAAAATTATTAAAATAGATTAAAAACTCATTGAGATATTAATTTTTAAAGATTAGGATATAAAATTATAAAATAAAATTAACTAATAGATTTATG
>CAJVQA010007743.1:0-13555 GCA_910591915.1 Cetraspora pellucida | reverse complement strand
AGTTTATTAATATTTTAAAAAAAGTTTTATAATAAAGTTTATAAAATATGTTTTTAAGAATATATTTCATAAGCAAACTATACCCCATATCATTAATAACTTATTGTTTTATTTAAAAAATACTAAATACAATTTAATTTTCCAAGCAAATTTGTCTGAAATACAGTTTAAGGAATAATTAGTCTCATAATCAAAAAATTGATTCATATTCAACTTTATAATTAAGTATTGAATCATATCTAAATATTAAATTAAAGTGCACATTTAACTTTATATTTAATATTAAATTAAAATATATATTATACTATATCTAAGTATCAATAATTGAATCATATTTGACTTTATAATTAAGCATTAAATAATATTTAATATTAAATTAAAGTGTATATTTGACTTCATAAACAAATATTAAATCATATTTGAATATTAAACTACATTTAATTTTATAATAAAATATCAAATTAAAGCATGTTTTATTAGTTTTATAATAAAACTTATATCATATTCAATTTTATAATTAAAATATCAAATTAAAATATATTATAATACACTCTCTTCTGTAGATCCCTTAACCAAAAATTGTTAAGAAGCAAAACACAAAAAAATCACAAAACCAATTAGAAAACAATACTTAAACCCTTAACAAAAAAGAAGAAGCAGCAAAAGTTACACTAGCTAGAAAACAAAAACATAAGTAGAAAAGTATAGAAGTAGCACAGCTTAGAAAATCTTTAAAAATTTTAATGAAATGAAAAATTTTGGAAAATTTTAGGGAATTTCTGTGGCTCTGTTGTGAAAATCAATTTGGATTATATGAAAAACACAGAAAATAAGTAAAGTAAACAAACAAATATGTAAAGTAAAATAGTCTACTAGAATAAGCATGTGATATAGCAACAACTAAACTAAAATAGCCAATAGCCGAAAAATACAATAAAGATATTATAAAGTATATTAAAGATATAGGAGACAGAAATCACAGATATGTAGATTGCAAAATATTAGACCAAGTTCTTAAACATTAACAAGAGAGCCAAGTAATATAGAGCATATCACAAAAGATTTAGCAATCTATGATTCAAAACACATTATACTGCAAGACTTGCTAGTTTATAACCAGGTATTAAAAGCCTTGAGAATAGCAGAGATAAGCTGACTTAAAGAAGAAATAATCGACAAGTGGGCAGAAAAGTTAAGAACAATAAGCTACAACTCAAGCCTATTTGAATATGACACAAATATAAAAGAAGAAGAAGCATATTAAGAAGAAAGCAAAAATAATAAGATAAGTATATTAGTCGAATCTAACGAAACAGAAAAATTTACCAATAGAGAGCAGAATCAAGAAAAAGAAAACAATTTCAAAGAGTTAGAGCAAGAACTAGAAACACTAGAAATGCAAATGAAAGAGCTTAGCATTACTACATCACAACATCAAACAAGTCAAATTATAAGTAATTTGAAATTTAAAGAAGAAATATTAACAAAAAGCAAAGAAACAAATTTAGAAACCATGGATATAGAAATAACAAAACAAGAAGAAGAAATGAACAGTGAAGAAGATGAAACAATGTTTTCTACAGGGTCAATTAAATACAGCTAGTGGTCTTCAAATAATTGAATATGTAATAAAAATAAGTTCTTTAAAGCAAATATAGTGACATATGCCTTGCTAGGAGAAACTAAAGAAGAAAAAATAAAGTACATCTAATAGATTCTAGAAAAAAATCATCATATTAAAACAGTCAAAGAAGTGTTTAAGAATAAAAATAATTGAATAGAAGTGGATTTTGACTGTGAGTATAGTAAAGATGTGGTAATAGACAGAATCAAAAGAAAAGAAGAAGAATAGCTAAAACTTATATCAGAAGAAACCAAAAACAAAACTCAAAATATAGAACAGCAAGAAGAGCATAATATTAAGAGAAGAAAAGAAGGAAGTATAAGACAAATAGAAACAAAAAAGAATAGTGAAACAGAAGAGTCAAATATTAAAAACAGAGAAAGAAAAGAAGAAGAATACAAAAACACAAGCCAAGCAAAAGCAGAAGTTAAAATTACAAGAAGCTTCAAAACAGAAGAGAATTAGAAGACAGAAAACTATCTAATGATTTGGGACCTATCAGCAAATATTAATATAGAAGAGGTAGAACATATATGTAAAAACATCAAAAATGCCAAGATAAAATGAATCAAGAGGTTCAAATACAAAGTTCTGGCAATAGTACATATGAAAAATTTAAAAGAGGAATATATTCCATGGGCTCTGCCAATTGGTACGCACAAACTAGCAAGAGTGTTTAAAGGCAATGAAGATTACAGCCTATAAGACCAGCACAGTCTATATATATTCAAATTGCTAGAGCTTTCAGAAAATGCATCTGAAGTGCTGCTACTACAATGCTTAAGGAAGAGAGACACTAAATCAGTATATATACCAACAAACAGAAATAGAAATCAAAGAAGATCTGCAATAATTACTTTTGCATTAGAGAAGAAGATGAAGACAGCACAAACTAAGCCAATAAGGTTTAACAACCACTTGTTATTTTGACAAGATAAAACAAAGAAGAGAAAGCAGAATAAAGAAGAAGAAGAATTTTATGAGAAGTGCACAATTACACATGATATAAATATAGACTTAGATGCTGAAGTGCATAAAAACAAGAGTAACAGGAAGAAAGAAGACACAAAAGAGTTCAATGAAAATAAAAAGAAGCATTACTTATATTCAACAAAAAGAGATGATTCTCAAACATGAGCATAGATTGGGAGATTGAAAAGTTTCTGTACAGTGAAAGAAGAATCTTTGAAAAAAGAAATACAGATGCATCTCTTGGCTATAATAGAAAAACAAAAAAAAAAAAGAAAGAAAAGATGGAAAACATGGAAACAAAGCATAAATGCCTCAAAGAAAAATGGAAACAAGGAAAAAAAGAAATCAAAATTACATGTCACAATATCAACAGACTAAAAACAAAAGGATAAAAAGTAGAAAACCTTCTAGAATAGACAGAGAAAGAAGAGCTTACAATAGTAGGAATTATGGAAACAAACATTACAGAAAAAGATAAAAAATTTTTATTGCATAGTTATAACATACAGTATAAGGGATACTAGACTAGTGCAGTAATAGATAAGAAAAAGGACTTAGGCATAGGAATTCTAATAGATGAAAAGTAGAAAAAGCATGTAAGAGCAGTTAAAAGAGTTAGTAAATACATGCTAAAGGTGAGATTATACTATAAACAATTAGAATTAGTAGTACTAAGAGTATATATTCAACTAAATGACAAGTCAATTAATAAGAAAATTTAGCAAAGAATCATAGAGGTAATAGCAAACAAGAAAAGATATACAGAAGTAATTATATTAGGAGATTTCAATTACACAGTAGATAACATATTAGATAGGCAACATCTGCAAATATCAAACTACAAGAAACTGCCAATATTTAGCTAGCTTAGAAGACAGAACTTTATAAATTTATACAGAAATTTGTATCTGACAAAAGAAGCATATACATGGTTAAATCAGGAGACTGCAACAAGAATAGATTATATTTGACTGTCAGAAACACTTGCATTAGATCTACAGAAAGCTAATATCGAAGAAACAGAAGGTTTGACAGACAGTGACTATAAGATAATAACAACAAAAATATAAATAGAACACATAATTGCAAACTGTAGTGAAGCAGAAATTAAATAAAAAGACTGAACAAGAACAATATACCTATATAAAGAAGCAAAACAAGAAGACTAAAAAGATTATACAAGAGAGTTACAAAATCAACTAGAATGGAAAAAAGTATTGAAACAACTAGAAGGTGATAATATAACAACAGAATATAGTACAGAAGTATTAGACCAAATGTGGAATGCAATAGAAAAAGCTATAATTAAAGCAGCAAACAAGCAAATCCCAAAAAAGAAAATATTTAACACTAAATTAAGTAAAAGACAAAACTGAAAAAAAACAACAAAACACAAATACACTATTAAACTCTAGCAAATAATCAAGAAAGCAAGAAGTAAGAAAAACCAGAAAGTAAAAAAGAATAAAGAAGTTAAAATAAATAACAAACTCTAAATCATAGAAAAAGAGCTAGGAGCAACATTGCCAAAATTACACAAGCAGTAGTCAGAAGCCTAGATAAATGATATGAAAGGTTGGCAAAGAATAATTAAGAAGAAAAGGAAAGAGGAATAGGAACGAGCACAAAGAAAACAGATAGAAGAAAACATAAACAGAAGATGTAAAATAATTAAAACAGATCAAGATCAAATAATTGCTAGTCTACTAAATAAACTATACAAAAAGATTGTTCTAGATTGATTTATAACACAAGACAATGGTAAAGTGAATAGGTTGTCAACCCTCAAGTGACAGATCTAAGGTTCAATTTCAATGGATGATAAATTTTGGAAATTATATCTGTGTTATGGTAACTGTCTCTTGCCGATCAGTTGGGTTTTGGGCATCTGTAATCTTAGATATACCAAGTCAGATCCTACCTGACATTGGGAGCTTAGGGCATCTATGCGAAGTGTAATGTTACATGATACATATACATAGAGAAATGTAAAAACTGATATCATATAAGGCTTCAGTGCAAATCTATGATAAGACCACCAGGTGTAGAAGGCTAAGAAACTAAAGAAACAGAAACTTACTTAAAAATCCCAAGTAAAGAGGTAGCACAAACTTTCGATGGTGCTATTGAACTGATGGAAGTCTATGAAACACCTTCATAGAAACTGTCAGATAAACCAGATGACAAAAATATGAAGAGGAGCATATGACCAACCAGGCCACCGGAATCATCAGAGAAAAAGGATACATAAGTATACTATACTGGGCCATCTGGATTGGGAGTCTGGGAAGTCAGTTAGTTCCGAGTTGTGGCTAGTAGAAGATAATAGAAAAAAAGTCAGAAAGATGGATACCAGGATTTGAGTAAACTTTACAAGAATAATAGCGATTTAATGAATAACTCTGACTGTAAGTGTTGGTTTCAGCCATAGCATCAAACCAGGTTAGTAGTAAAAGAGAATACAGCTCACTCTGGTAGGTTTACTTTGAGAATAAAAATAGTCTAAGGATTATAGTCCTATAGTCGAATACAAATAGATCTGAATCTATGATCTGGTGAAATTAATACTAGGATTAGATCAGAGAGTTTAAATAGAACACCTAAGCAGAGGTGTTAGGTATGGCAACTGGTAAAGAACCTTTGGGCAGACTTCTTAAATAGGGAATATAGAAAAGTTACATATGTAGCCAGTTGTACACTCATCTAATAGTTCATTATAGATATGTTTATATAAAATATATATCTACTATAAGTATTAATAAAAAGCTCAGACCAAAGAGGTCACCTTAATACTGAAAAAAATAAAAATAAAAATAACACAAGACAATAAATAGTTTGGCAGTTCATTTTAAAAATCAATTTAAAAAATGGAAAACCAAGCTTGAAGAAATGGCAGAAGAATAAAAAAGAGCATATAACCTAAAAGATTGGATCAAGAAGACCTAATATGAAGAATTAGAAGAAAGAATAGAAGAAAATGAATAGAAAGAAATACTTAGAGAGCTTAAAGTGAATACAGCCTCAGGAATATCAAGCATAAGCTACATATTAATAAAACATGCAGAGAAGAGATCACAAAAGATTTTTAGAGCCTTTGCAAATCTGATTTTAAAAAAAAGAGATATATCAAAAAAGTGAAAAATTGCACAAATATATCTAATTCCAAAAGACATAGACTGAGGTTACTGTTTAAACAACATTAGGCCAATAGCATTAATAGAGACATTTTGGAAAGTCATTACAAAAGTAGTAACAAGAAGATTAGCCAGAGTGTTTACAAAAAAAAACATACTCAAAGGACCAAATTTCGCAGGCCTGCCAGGTAATTCAACAAAGTAGCCAATACATATACTAAACATGATAATGAAGGAGGCACAAGAAAAAAAATAAAAAAGTTTGGATTCTGTTACAAGATATAAAAAAGCATTTAACTTAGTTCCATTAGAAAGCCTAGATTGGACATTAAAAAGAGTCAAAATTCTGCAAAAAACAAGAAAATATATAAGCAATCTGTTTTGTAATTAGCAACTCAAAATCATCACAGTCTATGGTCTAACAACAGAAGATAGAATAGACCAAGAAGAGGTAATCTTATTATTAATTTGGCATCTTTTTTATGATTCATTATTGGAAAGAATATAAGAAGATGAAATATTAGGCTACAAAGTAGAACAAAGAATTGCAGAAAGAGCATGCAATGATAATATTACAAGTTACAGACAAGTAGCAATTGCATATGCTGATGATACAACATGAATTGTAAACAATAATGAACAAATGTTAAGAATTTTAAGCATTGCAAAAGAGTTTTTTAAAGCAAATGACATTGAAATAAATGGATCCAAATCAAAGCTTATAGTAATAAACACAAGAATAAGAGAGAAAAAAAGAGAAATTATATTCAGTCTTAGTAAAATAATAGAAGAACCCAAAAACAAAATTGTAAAATTACTAAGAATATGACTAAATAGCCAAATGAGAGAAGTGCTGGTCTGTAAGAAAGCAAAAGAAATAGTTAGTCAAACAGTTAAAGATTTAAGATACAAAAAGATGACAATGAACCAAATCACTTATATAAACAATACAGTAATAATTTCTAAGTTAGGATATCTCTTACAGTTAACAAAAATGTCAGAGAAGATGATCGACAAAATACATCAACCATTAATATGCTTGGTGAAACATAAGTGCAACATGATGAGAACATCAAATAACTGCACAATTGAGCACAAAGACTTAGATAATTGTAAAACTCTAAGTCAAGAGATAATAACTAAATTAACTAAACAAATAAGTAGTCTTTTTTCAAGGCTCAATATACAAAATAGTCTAGATGAATTAACAAGACTTAGAATAGCTCAAGAATGCCAAAAAGTAAGCTTAACAGAAGATATTTGGAATAATAATAGGAAAATAGAAGTTAAGAAGTTTTGAAAGAACAACTAGCCTGTCAAACAATAGCCAAAGCAAAAGAAATAAGAATAAATATTAGAGTAGAAAAACCTTTGTGGAAGGTTTATGAACACAGTAAACAGATAAAAGACATACTAGAAACCATAACGTGGATAGCAAGCAGTAGCACAATAAATAAATAGGAATTGTTATACTTGAATTAACTTATAAATATAAAAGGTAATAACTTGATTATATAGAAACAGCTCAAGAGTCTTTAAGGTTTGTTATATAAAGAAAAGAAAGCTAAGTGGTTTAGCAAAATAGAAGGAATGATATTAAAAACACAAGTGTGCAGAGAAATACAAGACCAGTATAAAATAAGAAAGTACAACATGCAAGCACTAAAGATTAAGTAAACAAAGATGTCTGAAGACTGAAGAAAAAAAGAATAGATTATTTACAAACCAAAATACAATCAACAAGTAGACAAAGTAATTAAGAAAAAAAAGAAAAAAGTGTTAACAGAGCATTGGTTAATGTATATAGAAAAAGAAAGAATATCAACAGAATTAAATATATGCAAAGATTGTAAAAACAGTTTAGAACAAATAACAAACAAATGTGAAAGATAGATAAAACAAGACCACAACATAAAAGTGATATTAGAGTTGCTAATAGAAAAGGTTAACAATAGAATAAATGCAACATTAGAGCAGATACTAGAAGATAGAATAATAAAAGAATGAAAAAGAGATGAAATGAAGTTACTAGAAATAAGACAAACAGAAGAATTAGAAATAGAACTGATTAGAAAACAAGGATTAAATAACACAATTACAAATTAGTTAGTAGAGATATTGACATGAAACAAGAAGAGAGACAAAAGAAAATACAGTTTCTATACTGATGAAGCATTATATAAGAAGAAAGAAGAAAACAATACAAAAAAAATAGGTATTAGCTAGGTACAAGTAGAAAAGAAAGAAAACTGGCCAGAGAAGGAAATTGCATTAGGACTTGAAGGCTGGCCATTAGCAACAATAGCAGAATTAGCAGCAATATAGGTAGCAATTCTAACAGTACCAGAAGGGAAAAGCATAAAAATGTTCACAGATAGCATAGCAGCATTAAAAAATATTAATAGAGCATTTCAAAATATAAAAAGGAAAGAATCCTGAAAAAGAAAAATGCAATGTGGATAATGAATATTGTAGATCTAATTAAGAATAAGAACATTAGAATAAAAATAATCAAGATTAAAAGTTATAGTGAAAATAAGTAGAATGACAGAACAGACTTTCTTGCAAAAAAAAAAGCAAAATAGTAAAATGAAATATATATAAATAAAGTCAAATATGATGGAATAGAGTACTATTTAAAGTGAGAAAACAAGAAAGTTGATATACTGGCAAGACTTTTGTGTAAAATAATAGCAAATGTCAAAATAGAAGCTAGTTAGAGAGAAACAAACCCAATATGAATCTTAGAACCAGAAACAGAAAATACATTACATAATTGGTCAAGTTTTTGAAAAGAAATGAATAAAACAAAAGGAGTCCATTGTACATCAAAAAAACTTAGTACAAGAAAAGCCACACAATCAAGTATATAACAAATAGCCTATCAACACTTGAGGAGCTAAACAGAAGAAGACCAGAAGTATACACAACAGTAGAGTGTCAAGTATGCCAAGTTAGAGAAAAAGAGACCCAGGCATATTTAGCAAGTTGTAGTGAACAAAAGAGTTTATAGAAGTAAATCCAAAAAGTCACAATAGCAATGATATGAAATAGATTCAAGAAAGAGAAGAAAAACAGAATTCTACTACAAGTTCTTTATAAGACATTATTCAGAGAAACAGAAGCAGAAGAAATTACAAACAGAAAAGTGCTAATAAAGAGACTCATAATACTAAAAGTAGAGAAAAAATTAAAGTAACTCCTAAGTAAGCAAGCAACACAGAAGTGCATAAATATAGTCACAAGAATAGTATGAAACACTTTCTATAACCAAGTATGGAGAGTGTAATATAAAAAAATACAAGCTTGGAAGAAGAAGATCAATATAACAAACAAAATGAAAAAAGGTGTTCATGCAAGAGATAAACCAAAGAAGAAAATAAAGAAAGATAAACAAGCTAAAAAAGAAAAAAAGAAAGAAAAGCAGAAAAGGCAGACCAAATAAAGAAAGAAGCTTTGAAGACAATAAATATACTTGTTACAAAAGGAGAAAAACCTTTCTGGTATGGCTTTAAATAGTTAGACAAGCAGTTTATTTTTAACTAAGATAATGCAGCAGGTTGCTAGACTTAGATGTTGAAAAATTCTATATAATTATATAGGTATATAGTTTCAAGAATCTTAATAAAGTACTAATGTGACTGCTTAAGGTTAAAAAAAATATATATATATATATATATATCATAATTAACTTTACAATAAAAAATCAAATCATATTTAATTTTATAATAAAGTATTAAATTAAAATATACTATAATTAGTTTTAAAATAACAAATTAAATTATACTTGATTTATAATAAACTATTAAATTAAATTATATTATAATTAGCTTCATAATAAAAAATTAAATCATATCTAACTTATAATAAAGTACTAATTTAAAACATATTTTAATAATATAATTTTCTTATATATATATATTAATTTTTATAAAAAAACAACTTATTGCTTATAATAGTAACTTATTAATTAATAATTTACTAAAAATGTTTTGAAAACAAAGTACAAAAGATATTTTAAAAACTACTAATCAAGATTTATTTTATTAATCTAATTCTTCTATTTTGACTCTTAACTATTATTTATTTTGATTTATAGAATACATATAAGTATTAAATATTATTACAAAAAATATAATAATAAACTTATTGACTCTTATACAAAAAATTAATGTTCTTTAACTACTAGTCAATAAAAACAACAATTACTTTAAACAGGATTAAATAAGTTAAAACAACCAACCCAAATAGCTTTAGAATTAAGTAGCTTAAGTTAACAATTAGTAATAATTGTTCATGTTTAAATAATAAAATTTTATCTAAACATGATAATAAACTTCTATTTAGTTTTAATATAAATAACTTATTATTTTTATTAAAAAAATGTCATTAAATATCAAGAACTAGAATGACTATTTTGGAAACAAAAAAATTAGTTATCACTTTGGCAGATGAAAGCAGTAATAATATTATACTAAATTACAATAATAATAATAATAATAATAATTTATTATTAGAAAAATTAACTGAAAGCATTCAATATAGCTATATTAATAAATTCAAAATTATTTAGTACTGAATATTAATTATAAAAAATTTTGACCTAGCTCTAAAGTATTATCTATTTATAATAATATATTAATTTGGTTATTAAAATTTTAAAACCAATTTAAAGTGTTTAAAGAGACTACTAAAGTTTTGTTTAAATATATTCATCAATTATTATATAATTTTGATAATAAAAATATATTTAAAAATTTTTTAAACTTAATGCATAAACTTCAAAAACATCTCAAAATTGACAGCTTTATTAGCAAAATTTTTAAGCAGATTTATATCGATATATAGCATTTAATGATATATATTGATTGAAAATAATTATTATATATTAATTAAATTGCTATATATTAATATATATCACTAATGATATATAACAATTATTAATATATAACGATTATAAATGTTTATTTTTTTTTTTTTTGGTATTAAGGTGGATTATAAATGTTTATATTCATTATCAATTAGTAATAATTTTTATAAATTTTGTTAAATTTTCTTAAATTTAAAGTTTAAAAAAATTTAACAAAATTTTATATATATCATTACAAATTACTAATGATAATATCCAATAGAGGTGCTATATATTAATAGAAATATAGAAATTACTAATGATGTATATCATTTTTAAAATTTTCTTGATGTTTATAATATATTTAGTTTGTTTAAATTATGTAATAAATTATATACTAAAAAGAAGATTGTTAATTTATAAAACAATAATAGACAATCATTAGCAAATTTTTTTTTTTTTTTTTTTTTTTTTTTTAACTTAAGCAGTCACACTTAAAATTACTTTTGCAATTACATAGATTTTTCTAACAACTAAGTCTAGCATCACCTGGCCACCCATAGGGTACCTAAGTGCAACCTGCTGCACTACTTCTAACAGAAGTAGGCTACTTGTCTAACTACTTAAAGTCTATAGTAAAAGGGTCTTCTCTTTTCTACGACAAGTCCCAACATTGTCTTCCTAGTTTCTTTATTAATTCTATCTTTTTTTTCTTTTGCTTGTTTCTTTTCTTCCTCAATCTTTCACTGATTTGCCTTTTCTTTCTTTTTTGGGTTTTTCTTTTTAATTTCTTTTTTCTTCATTTTGGTTGTTATGTTTTCTTTCTTCTCCCATTCATTGATCTTTTCACACTGTATCTTCCAGACTTGTTCATAGAATGTGTCCCATGTTGTCTTTGCCACTGTTTCTATGAACTTCTGTTTTGTCTTTGTATTTAGGAGCTGTGTTAGACTGTCTTATGTTTTTTTTGGGATCAGGTCTTTGATTAACGTTTCTCTCATCTCTATCTCTTCTGCTTCAGTTTTTCCAAAGAGCACTGTATATAGTATATGTGCTGAAATATGAATTTTTTCCTCTTCCTTAAACCCTTTCCAGGTCATTGCGATAGTTACTTTTTAGATTCGTTTCCACAGGCTCTGCTGTCCTTTGCATGATGCTAGATATAACTGTATTTTTTTAGCTTTATCTTGACATATTTGGCACTCTGTTGTTGTATATACATCTGGTCTTCTTCTATTAAGTTCTTCTAGAGTCGGAAGTTTATCTATTATACATTTTATAAATACACATCTTCTTGTACTAATTCTTCTTATTGTACAGTGCACTCCTTTAGTCATCTTTAGCTTTTTCCAAAATTGTATCCAGTCATAGATCATGACTTCTGTTTTCGATTCTAACTTTTTGATTATATTTATTTCTTTCCATTCTGTTCCTAATCTTGCATTTGTTATCAATTTGCATAACAATCTTGCAGGTATGTTAGTTCATTTGTTTTCTCACTCTAGGCAGTACTCTATCTCTTTACAACTGATTTTTTCTACTTGTATTATTTTCTTACTTGTTGTTCCCTTCTTTGCAAGGCTGTCAGCTTTGTTATTTCATTTGTCTTTGCTATGGCTTTTAACTTTCACTAACTCTATCTATATATTCTTTATATTAATAAGATCTATAATCTTCATTATTCATATTGCATTTTTTTTCTTAAGAATTTTCATTCTATCTATTTGCTCTAAATCTCTGCTAATGTTTCTAATTGCAGCATTACTGTCTGTATATATTTCTACTTGTTTTTCTCTCGGTATTGTTAAGATTGCTGTCCATATTGCTACTAATTCTGCTATTGTTAATGTCATTCATCCTTCTAGACCTAATGATGTTTCTTCTTCTGGCTACTCTTGCGTTTCATTTGTTTAAACCCATCCTATCCCCATACTACTGCCTTGTGTTTCTTCCTTGGTCTTTGTATTTGTAGCACCATCTATATATATAATATATTTGTCTTTGTTTCTTGATAGGTTTTCTCTTAGTATCTTCAAAATTTCTTGTTCGACATTCTCGTTAAATTTCTGTCTCTTAATTATTTCTATTTCTAACTTTTCAACTATCATTAGACCTTCAAGCTTCTGTTCACTGTCTTTTAAACTTTCTGTTTCAACTTTTTCTGTCAACTGGTCTAATGCTATCTTGATCTTGCTGTTCTTTTTTTCTATCGATGTATCAGGGATTACTTTAATCTTGTTGCTTATTCTTATCCATTGTTGGCAATCATCTTCTTTCTGTTCTTCTTCTTCTTCTTCTGTACATCTATTACATCTTCTAATTTCTGTTGCTATTTCGTTTTCCTTGCCTTGCATTTACCAATGCTCTACTAGAATCTTTTTCTTTTTCTTCTTTATTATCTTCCCTAATTGTTTATCTTCTTGTGTACCGTATGTTATCCATTCTTTTCTTCTTTTGTCTTTGACATAGTCTTCTATACCATTTTCATTGCTTGGGTATTGTGTCTGTTTGTCTTAAAATGTTCTTTGATTCCCCTATTTGTTGGCTCTTTAAGCACTTTGGACTCTATTTCTTTAAAGCATTCTGCTTTTTTTTCTTTACTTAACCATTTACAAAAGTTTTTAAATTGTTGTCACATAATCAGCTTCTTGCCTTTTGTGTCGATCAGTTGGTTTAGGTAGATTAAACCTGCTTCATTTATTACTATTCCGCTTTTTTTCTACAGCTGTGTTTCTAACAGTTCTTGTATTTTCATACCGTATCCAAATATTTTCCATAAGTTACTTTCTGTTCTTATATTTATTCCTAACTCTTTTGCTTTTATTACTGTTAGACATGTTAAGTTGTTCTTCCACTATACTTTGTTATCTAGTATCTCTTCCAATTTCCAAATGTCTTTTGTCAAACCTGCTCTTTGACAGCCTTGTGTTATTCTTAGCTTTATTAACTGTCCTAGGCTGTCTTGTCTGTTCAATC
>CAJVQA010007742.1:0-13556 GCA_910591915.1 Cetraspora pellucida | reverse complement strand
TAGAATGCTTTATGAGAAATAATTAAAAGTTTAGTAGTGAAGGCCAAAGGCCGTTTTGGCAGTATTAAACTGCGAGTACGAAAGTTATAGACTTGAAACTTTCAGAGTATATGTAAAATTAGGAGCTAAGCAAGTTTACTTAAGACACCAAAGTTGGTTATCTTAATAAACTAACCAGGTATTGACGATTTTAGTACTGACGGATTTTTAGATATCTTTGTGTAAAAAGGATTTACAGAAAGAGTTTTTTTTTTTTCATGGTTTGATAAGTATATTGTAATTAGTTAACAATGTGAAAAAAAAGTATAAAATTTACTAACTAAAATTAATATATAGAAATATTATGCTATTAATATTATAATCAATAATATCATTATACTTTTTTAAGACTAGTTTGGAGGATTAACTATTATTATTAAAATTTAAAAAGTTCTATATATAGAAGGGGCTTTAAATAAAAGCTCTTATTTGATATATCTGTTATCTAACTATTTATAATGTTAACTTAATTTAGATAACTAAAATTTTTTAAAAAAGATACTTGCTAATTTTTATTAATAACAATAATATAGGTTCAGAATGTTATCAAAAAAGTAAAATAAGTAAAATTTATAGTCATATGTATAAGAAAAATTAATATAACTAAAAAAAGATAGAGGTTTAGTGAGAATGTTTCAAATTCACAAAAAGAGGGGTTAAAAAAAAATTAGTAATTAGAAAATAAGATGGAAAGAAAAAAAGAAAAAATTGAATGAAAATACTTCTCATTGCTAAGCTAAAGCATAAAGACAATGAATTTTCTTATATTCTAGATATAAAATAGATTAGTTAAAAAAGTTAGAAAGTTTTTTGTAAAATTATAAAGAAGCACACAAATCCAATTTATAAAAACATAACTTCAAGTTAGCAATAACTTGATTAAAGTCTTTTTTATTTATCCTAAATTATCTCAATTTTTTTTGTATTTTTCTTCATAAAATCATGCAAATTATATACTCTAATTCAAGTTGTTTTGTTTTTTTTTATTTGATCTTTTTTAAGGTTAAGCAAAGCAATGTTTTTAAATTTTTACTATAATAAAATAATTGTTAAATCTTATTAAAATTTTTTTTTATTTTTAATAGAATGTCTCATGGCCATCCATCTTCTAATATTTGTATTGATCATTTTTACCCTATAGAAGAGGAAAATACAAATGTTAATAAATATTCTACTTCTCATCAAATATGCAAATATTGTAATAAGGATGTTGTAGACTTAATTGATTGCTTAAAAGATCATTTGAATAAATGTAGTTTTTTTTCTTATAAACTTCAGGAATCAACAGACTTAGCTACTAGTAAAAGTTGCCAAAGCAGTACACCTATACAATCTAATCATACTGTAACAGATAATAATGTTCAATTAAGACAAATATGCTTTCAACTTATAACTAATTTTTTAGATAACATAAGTCAAAATAACAAAGTTATTTTGGATCAAAAGCTTTCTTAATTATTTTACTCAGCTGATATTCCTTTCTCTGCAATTGAAAATCCATATTGGATTGATTTTATATATACAATTCACCCTTTTTACAATTTACCAAATCATTAGCAATTGGCAAATAAACTTTTAGATAATGCTTATTCTCAAGAATGTAAATATTTAGAAAATAAACTTGAAAATATTAATAATATTTCACTTGTATCTGATGGATGGTAAATTTTAATTTAATTATTATTATTAATTATTAATATATTTTAAAAATTTAAGGTAAATCACAATTAAAGAATATAAAAAATAGCAAAATTTATTGAAATGCTGCTAGCTTATATTGAATAATATTTATTATTTGTTTTATTTAATAAGTTTCTTAAACTTCTAACAAAAGTTAAAATATTAGTATTTTATTACTTATTATAAAATGGTTAGCATTTTAACTTTCTAATTCTTACTATAAAATTTATACTTTTCAATAATAAATTATCTGAATATGCCTTATTTTACAAACACTTATTACATAGGCACAATATTTTACCAACAATCATTTCACAAATATGTTTGTTTTACAAACAACTAATTCCTAGACAAGCTTATTTTAAAGACAAGTTTATTTTATAAATAACTTATTTTATATAAAGCTTATTTCACTGACAAGTTAATTCTTATAATTTCTTTAACCCTAACCTAACTCTAACTCTAATTCTAATAATAATAAATTTGGTGAAATAAGCTGTTAGTAAAATAAGTTGTTTACAAGATAAGCTTTTCTAGAAATTAGTTGTGGTGAAACAAACATGTCAGTGAATTAATTGTTAGTAAAATGTTATGTCTACAAAATGAGTGTTAGTAAAATTATCTAAACTAAATTATCTTATATTATTATACAACATGTCTAATTAGTTAAATTATTATTTAAGGTCAAATATTCATTGTGAATCTGTTTTAAACTTTATTATCTGCCTTCCTGAACTAATTTTTTATAATGCATATTATACTAGATCAGAATTACATACAACAAATTTTATTTATAATAAGCTTAAATCTGTTATTAAAGAGGTTGGATCATCAAAATTTATAGCAGTTATTACTGATAATGCAAATACAATGCATGCAGCATGGAAATTGCTTAATAGAGATTATCCAAATCTTATTTGCATGAAATATAATTAACATGTAGGCAATCTTTTAATCAAAGATATTTTTAAGCTAAATTGGGTAAAACAGTCAATGAATGATACAAAAGAAATTGTTACCTTCTTTAGAAGCCATTATCTAGCAGAAGCTATTTTGCAACAAAAATCTAATACAATTATGCTTGTTAAACTAGTAGATGTTTGTTGGAGAACTTATCTTGATTTAGTTTAGTCTGTTATTTACTGTAAAATAGCAATTCAAACATCTGTTTTACAACCAACAATTTCTAATATTATAAATTATAATTTGAAAATAAGATTTTAGGAAAAAAATTATGAAATAAGTTAGAATGTTTAAAATTGTTATTAACACTATTTATATGTTTTATTAAATTATTTAAGTCAGATACTCCATTATTATCACATGTTTATGCAAAATGGAATAATCTTTATTCAGCAATTGATGAACTTAACTTAAACTTACAACATGAAGAAGATATTTCTAATTTAATTACTACAAGATTTGAATTTATTTTTTATCCAGCTTTAGTATTTGCTAATTTGTTAAATTCAAAGTAAGTATAATATAAGTATTAGTAAAAAAAAATAAGAGTTCTTTAATTTTATATTTTTGAATAATTTGATTTCATAATAATATATTTAATTTGACTTATTCAATTATTTAATTTGTTAGTTAAAATTATATTATATTAGTATTATACTAACTATGCATTTAGAAATTACTACATAGTATTACAAGTTACAAACTATATAGTATAATTTTTATATGCATAATTAATATAATATCAATATAAATTTTTATTATATTTAAATAATTATATAAGTTTATATATAATTGTAATTATGATAATCTCTTATATATAATCATAATTATGATAAAGCTCTTATATACAATTGTTTAGAGATTAATTAAACTATTACTCTTTAAGAATAAATATCTAAATTTAAAATTTTTTTCTTTTGCTAATATTAATATTAAAGTATATTTATTTCTAAAGATAAACAATATTATAATTTATTTTTTTAATAATTTATTTTTTAATATCTTTATTATTAATTTAATTTAAAGTTAGTATATAAAGTGTTAAAAAAATATTAAAATTAATATTTAATTTATTTTCTAATAGTTCTCATGAAAAAGCCTTAAAACTAGATGATTTAATAAATATTGTTGTTTCATATTTAAATAAAAATTATTCATCCACTACTATTGCACATGTAAGTTATATAAAAATATTAATTTATTAAATTTGAAATATATTTAATCTTTAATTTTTAATTAGTTATATGGAACAATTCAAAAATATATTACAAAATTTGATGAATTTTTAAATTCTTTACTTTGAGAATTGATTAAATATTCTAATTCTATTAGTTGGTGAAAATCAAATTTTGTGTATAAATATTCTTTGCTTGTAAAATTGGCAGTTAAATTATTATCAATACCAACTTTATCAGCTTCAGTTGAATGTAATTAGTTACTGTTTAGATTTATTCATAGCAAATTGCATGCTAGATTAGGTAATAATAAAGTTAAATAATTAGTTGCTGTATCTCAAAATCTAAGAATTCAAAAAAATATTGTAGAAGATAGTTGGTTTGATGAATTATAATAAAAAATTTTATTTTAATATTAAAGTTTGTTATATTAGAAAATTATTATATTTTTTAATAATATATTTTTAATAAAAAACATATAAAATGTTTTAAAACACAAAAAAATAAAAAACATGTTTTTTGTCATCCTTAGGTTGAATCTACTTATAACAACATGCTTATAGTAAACCCTTATATAAATATACTGGCATTAACTGCTGTATTTTTAACTACAAAGCCATATCTACAAAGGACTAGAAATTCTTTTAAGATACTTTATTTCAACAACTCCTATTACACAAAACTCCTACTAATAATAAAACTTATAAGAGTATTAAAACCACTTGGCACAAAATTCAATGCTCTATTATTTATACTGCTACCTATACTATTTCTAACAAAGTCTCTTACAAACACAGCTACAATCACCAATACTCATCTTACAATATTCTATTACACCTATCTTTTAAAAAACTTGGTATATTATTAAACTTGTTAAAAAACTTACTTAACATTCTAATACTTTTTACATTAATCAAAACATCTTTCAAATTAACAAACAGTTACAATGTGACCTTTAATTACTTACCTCTACTGACTTAACCTTAATATAAACTTAACTCCAACATGCTTACTCAATCTGAAAACATTTCTTTCTTGCTTGCTATCTTGAATACTCTCTTTTACTTCAACAACAAATCAACCAAGCTACTGACAAAAGATATATTAACCTTACAACACATTCTAATCAGGCTATCAATAGCATTTTTAATCATTATCACCAACTTGTCCACTTTACTAATATAAAACTTCTTCAAAAACTTATTACTAACCTACTAATCATTAAACAACATGTTTGATCTCATTTTCAAGACTGGACTATACACAAACCTATCAATCAAATGTTTTTTAATTATTTCTAATGACATTATTACCTCTTACTTTCTTACATTAATTCAACTTAGTATCATTCTTTCAATTCTTCTATTACAATGATGAATTTCTAAGAACTCTTTCTCAACTACCTAATAACAAAGCCTGTGGTTCTATAGGCATTAGTTATGAAATGCTTAAATATATTAGTCCTCAATACACTTCTGCTATTATTGTTCTCTTTAACTACTACCTTCTTGAAAACAGAATTTCTAAGCAATGAAAACATAGTTACATTTATCCTATCCCTAAATGAAATATCTTTGATAATAACCTTAACTTTACTTGACCTATTAGGCTTGTTGAATATAGCTACAAGCTTTATACTAAAATTTTTACTAATCAACTTAGCTCTGTATTTTCAACTCATCCTATTCTCTCATCTTTTAATTATATTGTCTTTTCCAACAACAGCACCTCAATTTCTATCTATATTATTAATAATCTTATTGAAGATGCTTCTTGCAATCATAAGAACATTTGGTTACTTTCACAAGATATAAGTAAAGTCTATGACTCTGTCAACTTTATTCTCTTTAAACATGCACTCTCTTGTCTCTTACTTTCTTCATCTACTATCAACATTCTTTCTAATCTCTTATCGATTGGCACAATCAAGTTATAACTAATCTGGTTTAACTTTATCCTATCTAGTTCACAATGGAATTTATCAAAATAAAACTATTACTTTTTTGTTATAGTGTATTTACTATAATCCACTTATCTTCTATATATACTCAAATACTTTTGTTTACAAATTACAATCCTCTTAAACTACTAATCTCAAACTTCAAACATCTAACTCATTACAAAAAAATCAATACTCTGTCTTGGCTTATATAAATGATACTCTTTGGATTGCTTCATCACAATCTAAACTATTATATATATTATCTATAACTAAATCCTTTTATGCTATGATCAATATTCAATTCAACTCTTCAAAATCCATTTTGGTTACCAACAATTCTCTATTTTATTATATACCTATCTCTTATAATAACTATCTTCTTCTTTTTCATTCTTATAAAATACCTTTTAAATTTTTAGGTTGTTGGTTTAGTTTAGATAACAAACAATCTAAACAAACAAAACTACTTATCTCTGAATCTTCTCAATTAATCCAAATTGCTAAAACAAAATGTATTACTAACTTACATGCTTATTATATTATCAATACAGTGATTATTCCTATTCTTGAATATTAACTTTAAAATATTGTAATTAATTAATCAACTTGCAATAAAATTTTACTCAGCACATTGACTTTATCAAACTTAAAGCCAAACTTAGTCACACAATACCTTCTGTACCCTTTTACATCTACAAATTATAACATCAAACACATTTAAAACATTCAACTGCAACACTATATTTCTAATCTTCTTAAATAACTTAATAATCCTAATCTATTAGGTATATTTACTTATATTCAAATCTAACAATTACAAAACAATCTTTGGTCTCCAACTAGTATTTTTTCTTATTCCAACCCAATTATTGATGTTTTAACTGTCTAATAACAAACTTTAAAATTATACAGCTTATTAAACATATTGGCTAAACATTCTCAACTAATTTAACTTATAACATTCTTTACACTTTATATAATAAAAATGTTTATCTTGAATCTCTCATCTTCTTTCATTCAAATATCCTGTTTTCAAAAAAACAACTTAGATACTACAAACTTCTCTTTTTTAACCAACTTACCATTTATGATAATTTATATTTATTACATTGATAACATATTTCTTTTAGACTAAACAAACTTTCTAAAAGTGTTATATTTTAATGGTTTACTACTCTTGAAAACATTACTACAAGCTATTTCTATCAATGTGCATTATATAATTATTTTATTCTATCTTAATCAAACTACTTTTCTTATACTACTAGCCAATTTAACTTTAGTACCAAACCCTAATTACTTACTGTTCTTAATAATCAAATCATTGTTAGCAAGGCCAGAAGGCATAATAACCTTATAGACCTTACTCTTATTACTCACTGGCATTGTTTATTTCAGTCTTAGTTTTCTAACTCTTATCCTACCCTTTTTTCTACTACTATATGCTCTGGATGCCATTTTAACTTTAATACAATTACTAACAAATGCATCATTTTTATTCTTACAAATTTGGCTACTAAATTACTTTGTTATATTAATTTTGACAAAACTCTTAACCTATATGCCAACTTCTTTGATATTGCATACTCTGTAGCTATCTGACATCCTTTACATATCCTACCTCCTTCTTCATTAACAATCAATCTAAAACAATTACCTTGCATTTTTTAATTAGGCCAACTTACTAACAGCCTACAGTCTATTGCTAATCTAATTATAACTGAACTACAATCTTATTTTATACTGATGATTCTGTTATTAAGCTTGGTACCTCTTAATGCTTTATGAGTATAGGCTAGGTCCAAGTTGATAACTTTACAACTACTTATTCATTCTAGACACAGATTAAACTTTAGCTATGCTCTTTTAAAGCTAAAATTCTTGATATTTTTTTAGCAATCATTATTGTTTCCAGAAACTGTTCTGTTTATATCTTTACTGACTCACAATCTGTAATCTTCAAATATTACAATATCTGCTTATTAGCTTTTAAACTTTTTTATACTTACACTTCATACTTCTCTATTTGACAAACTTGTATTAACTTCATAAATTTATACAATATTTAGCTTACTTTTCACAATGTTACTTTATACCAAGATAACTTATTTAATAATTTTGCTGACCAACTTGCTTGTATCTATTAAATACTACACTTTTTAACATTCTTAAATAACAACTCTTACAATTCTGCATATACTCTATTTATTAACTAATTTCCTATTGAAATTCCTATTTGATGCTCTATCTATACTATCTATTAGTTTATATTATAACACTTTGAACTAAAAACTTGCATTGGGTCCTGCAGTCCAGTCTGGCCCACAAATTTTTGCAGACTAGATCATGCCTAAAGCAAAATTTTATAATTACAAACCAGGCTGGGCCAAAAAATTTTGTAATTGTAAGCCAGTATAGGTTTAAACTTTGTAAAATTATATAAGAAATTTTTGCAAGCTGAGCAGGCTGAAGAAAAAATTTAATATATGTGAGTCAGACTGAACTGGCAAAAAAATGTTAACTCTAAATACAGGCTGGGCTAAGACAGAAAAAAATTTTAATTCTAAATGTGGACTGAGTTGAATCTCAAAAATAAGCAATTTACAAACTCTTTTGAATATTCCAACATTGTTTTCAACAATAATCTACTATTGCATCCAATATTAACTGAGAAGCCACTTGGCTTTACATTAATAATAATCAAAAAGTTTCTAACATTGTTCATAGTTTTTATTTCTCTATTTTAAAAACCTTTTATATTAAAATTCTCTTAGATGAACTACCTGTTCCTCATACTCTTTACAAATGCAATTCTTCTTACTTTTTTCTTTGTTATTAATGCAATTAAACCAGTTCTTTATTATACTGGACTCTTTGTTCTTTTATTCAAACAATTTAAATTTAATTTCTAATTCTTTTAAATGCATCTTAAATACTCTGCTCTTGACATGTTCACTAATTTTGTTTTTAATTTACATCAAGCAATTCTTACACTTAACAGTTTTAAACTGCACAACTTTTCTTATATACCATCTCTTATTTCTACTTTATTTGACTTAGTCTCTATTGACCTTATTTCTACTATTTATAATACTTCTATTTCTTATTGTATAACTACTTTTCTTTCTATTAAATTTTTTCTTTATTTAAACTAATAAATATATAAACAAATATGGATCCTATATTGTATTTTACATTTAGCACAGTCTTCAATTACATCTTTTACAAACTTATTGTATAATTCTTTTTTAGTTTATCATTACTTCTTATTTCAATACCACAAATTATTACTAAAATTAATTTTTGGACTATCTAATAAATTAAATATCATACTTCTCTTTTATATATTATTATTAACACTCAAATCTAGATAAGCCTTAGCCACTCTTGAAGGTTTAGGTCACAAATTATATGTCTAAGTCTTTATTCTTCATATGTAATTTAAAAGCAAGTTTTTTTTTATAAAAACTTTAATTGAATTTCAATAAAGTTAAAGGCATGGCTTTACTGCTAATATTAAAAAAAATAAAAAATAAAAATAATAAAAATTATACTGTTTATAAAAATATATTTAAGTATATTTTTAAAATAATTAAAAAATTTTTTAATAATTTTTGTTGGTATTGTAACTTTATATTGATTTGTTTTAGAAAAAAATTTAATATTAAACCTATTTTTTTCAAATTATTTTTTTAATTCTAGTTTAATTAACTAAAAATTATTAATTTTAATTTTATTTTGTTTAATAAAATTTTGAGAAATTTTATACATGCTTTGTTCAGTTATATTTACTATTTTTTTATTTTTTATTAAGAATATAGTATATTTATATAAATTTTAATTAATATTTGTTAATAATATATCTTTTATAATTGCTAGTTTTTTAATTATGTTTAAGTTTAAATAAGATTACTATTTTTTTTTTTTTTTTCAGTATTAAGGTAATCTTTTTGGTCTTTTGACTTTATTAATACTTTTGTTAGATATTATGATAAGTATACAACTGGCTACACATGTAATTTTTTTATATTACCTATTTAAGAGGTCTGCCTGAAAGTTTCTTACCAATTGCTATACCTAACACCTCTGCTTAAGTGTTTCATTTAAACCCTCTAATTTAAAACCCTTGTATCAACTTTACTAAGTCAAGCCCAGATCCTTGTCTTAATCTTAGAACTATTTTGTCCTTGAGGTAAACCTACTAGAGCCTTTGTGTTCCATATACAGCTAATCTGAATTTTATGTAATACACTATAGTTATCTAATATTTACAGTCAGTGCTAATCTTAAACTGCTACATTACACTATTTTTACTTTTGTAAAGTTCACTCAAACCCTGGTATCTATATTTTTGACTTATTATCTTTATTCCTTTACTATCCAACTTAGAATCCAACAGACTTTTCAGACTTCTAATCTAGAAGGCCCAGTATGGTAAATCTTTTTGGTATTTTATTTCTCTGTGATTCTAGCAGCCTGGTTGGTCATATGCTTCTCTACACATCTTTTCATCTGGTTGCATTTGCCTATTCCTTATTGGGGTTTCCTGGGCTTTTATAAGTATAATAGCACCATCAAAGGTTTGTACTATATCTTTCTTAAGATTTCCAAGTAAGGTTTCATTTTCTTGGTTTTTTGGTCTTTTACATCCAGTGGTCTTATCATGAGTTTGCACTGGAGTTTTATACAACTTCAGTTTTAATATTCTTCTATGTACATGTAATATTATACTTTACATAAATACTCTAGGCTCCAAATGATAAGTAGAACCTGATTGGTTGTACTTAAAATTACAGATACTTAAATCTAACCAATCAACAGGAAACAGTTTTGCAATAACACAAGTTAATTTTCAAATTTCATTGTAGATGAGATTTGAACTTTAGACCAGCCACTTGGAGGATAACAACCCAACCACTATACTAAAATAGTCATTCTTGAGATTACTATTTGTATTACTTGTTTATTAGTTCTATTCTTTATAATATAAAAACTTTTATTTTGTATATTTTTTTTTATTTTTTAGCTATTTAAATCTTTACCAATTTTTAGATTTAATATAAATAATTCTATTATTTTTACTTGAATAATTTTTTTGTAATTTACAATTTAAAATAATTTCTTTTAGAGTTATTTATATAAGTTGTATTTATAGTTATTATATTGTTAGAGAAAAATTAAATTTGTAAAATATAGAGTTAAAGAAAATGTGATGAATTGTTACACAAAAATACTAAATATTGTAAAATATTGTACTATAGAAAAGGCAGAATAATTTGGCAAAGCTAAAGCATAAGTGCAAGATCTCAGTTTATTACTAAAATAGTTTTTATTAATATCTTGTCTAGTACTAATAATTATGATTCTTTTTTTTTTTTTAATATTAATAGTAAGACTATGCCTCTATCCTTATTAAATATTTAATTAAGATTTTACATAAAATGTAATTCTGTTTTTAAAATATTATAGAAAGAATAAAAACTCAGACTAATTTATCTGTAACCTAAACCAACTGAAATAGCCAAAACTTACCTAGATTTGATTGTTAGTAATTATATATAGAAGATTAGTTTAATATTTAATCTATTGGATATACTAGGAGTTTATTTTTGAACTAATAGAATTGAGTGAAAGAGAATGTGATAAAAGTAAAACAAAATTTAAAAGTATATTATATTTAGAAGGTTAAGCTGTAGATATTAAAATGCAGTATAGAATTCAAATTTTATAATAGATTTGTTGGTTAAGATGAAGTAATAATTTGATAACAAGTGTTGTAACTACTTTTTTAGATAACAGACTTGCAATAATATCAATGAGGTTATTTGGTATTACACCAGTTAGGATTGAGAAAACTGAAGGTAAGTCTAGTATACTGTGAATAGTCATACTACTCAACAGCTTAATTTGATTATATAAATTGGTTATAGTATTGGAAGTAGTATTGAGTTTTTTAGTATTTAAAGTATGTTGTAATAAAATTTCTATAAAGCTGTATAGCAATTAATTAGATAAGCAAGTTGTCGAGTGAAGATAAAAACTAACTTGATAACATTGATAACAGATAAGTGAGTATAAGTAATTTTATTTGTATAAAATATGTGAAGTAGAAA
Source organism: Cetraspora pellucida (assembly GCA_910591915.1). Taxonomy (NCBI): domain Eukaryota; kingdom Fungi; phylum Glomeromycota; class Glomeromycetes; order Diversisporales; family Gigasporaceae; genus Cetraspora; species Cetraspora pellucida. The sequence continues at coordinate 1,644 of CAJVQA010007742.1, read as the reverse complement.
GTTTATTAGTAAAATTTTGATTCTAAAGAATTTGAGAATGGAAGACTAAAAGCTATATGAAAAATTTGAGATTTTTTGGTTATTGTTAATGTATAGCCAAGTGGCTTGCCAATTAGCTTGGTTATGAATTTTGTACCATTTTTAAAAGTAGTTTTATATGATCCATAATGTATATATATATGCATAACATATTCTATAAATATTGTGGCAAGTAGGAAGTTCTAAAGAAAGGTTTTTAAAGTTTAAAATATATATAGAATTGTAGATATTATAAGACATATGATTACAATTCTACTTGGTTTCTCTTTCTATTACAACTTAAAGAAAATATGCACTTATATACAAAAATAGTGTACCACAAAAAGAGATAGCACAAGGCTCAAGATTAAATATTTTCATACTGAACTTAATGGTTTCAGATCTATTATTGCAATCAGGATCTTGAATAACCTTATGTGGCACAAATAACTAGCCCAATCTGGCAAATCTACTCCAACAAACAGCTATAGTTTCTGATTTTGCATCATTATAGCATTGTTCTAGTTGGGCAGTTTTGGCTTCCAAGTTTCTTAAGTTACAATTGATGCACAATAGTTGGCTTGTTTCAGGGGTATTCTTTCTGTAAGAAGGCATGAGTTGGAACAGCACTGGGTTAGAGCAACTTTGGTACTCATTTTGCTCTTAATAATATTAATTATGATTAATATGATTTATAATTTTCTATTTAGAATACTATATTTATAAAAAACTTGTTTATTTATAAGTTACAAAATATTCATTTTAATACAAGTTTTTTAATTATGTTTTATTGTAAGTATGGCAACTTAGTGAAGTGTTTAAGTTGTCAACCTTCCAAGTGGTAGGTAGGGAGTTCAAAACCTACTAATGGTAAAAATTTGGAAAACCACCTATGTATATTGGTACTACAGGCATCTGTGCAATGTTGGAGTTATATAGAGAAATGCAAACTGGCATCGAGCAGTGCAAACTCAATATAAGTTCTTGTATCTGGTACTATGGCAATAGCAATCTGTCAATTAGTTGGGATCAGTACCTGTAACATGGTCATATCAGATAACTAGCAGGTCATAGGGCATCTGTGCAATGTTGAAGTTACATAGAGGAATGCTAATTGGCATCATGCAGTGCAAACCCAAGATAAGTTCTTGTGACTGTGTAAATCTGTAAACTAGGAAAACCAGAGCCCACTTGGGAAGACCTGAATAGAGTGGTAGCACAAATCTTCAACAGTACTACTATAAAGGCTAGACTTAGGAAATGGATACCAATGTGAAAGAAATCAGGTAAACAAGAAACTTAAATGAGGAGTACCACTAACAAAACAGCTAGAAGTCTCAAACCAGAGGAAAAGGACCTTGGAAGCAGACTCTGAGGTACCAGAAACAGGTTATAGTTCTATCAGACTATTTGGATTAGGATTCTGAGATCAAAAACAGGGTATACTAAAGTATTAGGAATATGCTATGAAGTTAGTGTTAGGGTCTAGGTAAACTCTGCAAGGATGAGCCCTGTTAATAAGATACTAAATGTGGGTAGTTAGTTAGTATTAACCTGTAGTTTTTCCTTTAACTATAGTGATATCAGAAGCTGCTCAACTATAGTATGATGACTATAACTTGACAG
>CAJVQA010007741.1:0-13560 GCA_910591915.1 Cetraspora pellucida | reverse complement strand
ATTGTATTTTTCAAGAATATTTTTAAAGAATTTTTTTGGTTGTGAATAAAAGAGTTGATTTCAGTCTTTGATTTTTTATTGAATTTCTTTTTGTGTTTGTTGTTAGTAATAAGTATTAAATGCTAATTTAATTTGAATAAATTCTTGTTTAATAATAGATTGAAGATTATCAGAAGTTTGAAATTGAATAATAAAATTGTCAGGATATTTAGTATTATATTCATGAAAAAGATTATAAAGATTTGGATATTGTAAATAATTTTTAAGGTATTGTATTTGTTTGTATCTATAATAGAGCAAATGATGTTTGAGTGGTTTATCTGATTTGATTTCATAAGTAGTTTTGATTTTTTTATAAGAAATGTTTTTAGTAGCAGCTTTGAAAAGCACTTTAAGTATTTTGCTCAAAACTAGATTAAGTTCATTTTGGTTTGTAATATTTAATATTTTAGTTTGGAGTTGTGTAAGGCTTTGTAATATTTGGTTTAAGTAGTTTTTCAAGTTTTCCTTAGAACAGTTTTTCCAAACAAAGTTTTTCCTTATATGTTGTATGGTAGGTTTTGTTTTATTAATAGTTATAAATATATCAAAAGTAATAATTTTATGATCTAATTCAAATGAAATATTCTTAAGAATATCAGTATAGTCAATTTGAGATATGCTTAGATTTGTCCATATTTGATTAATTCTACTATTTGAGATTGAGCAAGTAAAAGTAAAGTTGTGAGTTAAAGGAAAGAAAAGTCAGTATATATCTTTGAATTAATGACTAATTAGATATTTAAGAATTTGAGATTCTGGAATAGAAGTGTTTTTAGAAGGATTTCTATCCAAGCATAGATTAAAAACACTATTAAAATCACCAAGTATTATTAGTTGATAGTTGGAGTTGTTACAAAGTTGGATAATTTGTTCTTGAATTTCAGAACATAATTGTTTTTTCTCTGCTGTTGGAAGATAAATTTTGAAAATACAAATAGAATTATGTTTGAAATGTAAATCGAGACCAATTATATGACTATTATAGTTGTGTATTCTAGCTACATATTTAGAGATTATATTATGTATAAAAATTCTAACACCTGCTTGATAAGAATTTTCATAAGAACTCCAGAAGCTGTTATAGTTTTGAAGATTTTTGTTAGTATATTTTTCTTTTTTTGAAGTTAAATGTGTTTCTGACAATCCAAAGATATTAAAATTATATTAGTTGATTATGTTGATAAGTGAAAGTTTTTTTGAGTGTTGAAGTAAACTATTAATATTTAGAAAACCAATTTTTATAAGAATTGAGATAACAGGTGAAAGAGTTGTTTGTAAAAAAGGTATATTATTAGTAATTAATGAGTTAGAGTTATATAAATTAGAAATAATAGAATTTGAATTATTATCATTTTGTGTATTAAAAAAAATACTATCCAAGATAGTATGAGGAGTTGAGTATCTGGAATATGATTTAATAGGGAGGTTATTATATAGATAATAATGTGAATTTGGGAGAAATGTATAATTAAATAGAAGTTTATGTTTTAAATTTTTATAGATATGTGTTTCAGTAAGTGTATTATTAATAGAGATTTTAAAAGGTTTATTAAAAGAGTTATTTTTTAGATGTTGAATAAAAGATAGTAGTGTTTGTTTAGGTGGTAAGGTTGGGAGATTATAATTACTTAGAAAGATATTGTAGCAAGAGAGGTTCTTGGAGTTAGATGAAGAATTGGAATCCAAGAAGTAGTAAGATATTTCTACAAAGTTGCTCACCATTTTAAGCTTGGTTCACACAGCTGTGAAAGATACTGTAGTCTTTTCAGTATGTTGGGCCTGACCATTATTAATCCAGTCTTCTGTGTAAATAGGCTTTACTGCCTGCCTACTTACATTGTTCTTCTCTAAAAATGGTCTACTGTTTGTAGAATACATCATAATTTTAGAAGTGGCAGCTGCTTTAATGTTACTTGCAAAAAGGTTTATTGAAAAGGAGATTAAAAGATAATAGGTTTAAAAAGATCAAAGTCATTAATTTTTTTAGGAGTAATATATTTGAATTCCTTAATAATAAGTGATTCAGCTTGAGGGTAATAGTCTTTATTGTATTTTTTTCAGATAAAAAAAATAGAAAGATTTGTATCACTTTGTTTAAGTATTTCAAAGTAGATAATAATTTTGGCTAGAAAATGAATGTTTATAATTTGAATTGTAACTTTTTTAATAGCTTAATCATAGCTTAAGTTGAAGATTTTATCATTTTGAGCTGCTATTTGAAGAAAAGCTTTAAAATATTCATAAAAATAGTAGGTTTGACAATTAATATTATGATTTGTTTTGTTGATTTTCATAAATTATTTTTTAGCAGAATTAGCAAGTTTGTGAAAAAATTTAATTGGAGTTAGAATTTTGAATAAGGCTGGATGTTCATTATCTTTGTGAAAGATTGAGAAGTCTAAGGTAGAATAAGTTTATGCTGATTAATTAGACCTGATAGATGGACTTGATTTGTCAAAAATAGAAGCAGGAAATTTTTTAAAGGATTAATCAAAGTAATATGTAGAGAGGTTTTGGAAATTATGTTCAGTATCAGATAGGAGAATTGTACATTTATGTTTATCAGAGTTTTTGTAAGTATGAATATAAAAAAGAGCAAGTTTTCTAACTAATAGAGTGCACTCTTGAAGAGATATAATAGATTCAATAATAAAGATTGAGGTAATAGCTTTTTATGCTTTTCAGCATATTTAGTTGCAGTTTGATATTTAAAAAAATTAAGAACTTTGATTTTGATAATGTTTGAAGAATGATGTTTATAAATTTCAAAGAATTTATCAAACCAATTTTTAAGAATTGCTCTATGTGGTTTAAGAAAAGGTATTTGAAAAAAATTTTTAAATTTTTCAGTATTAATGTTAAAAGAAATATTAACATTTAACTTTTAATAATTTTGTATTTGAAAAGAAGCTTTGTTGATTAAATTATAACTAATGTTATAATATAAAGTAAGGCAAAGTGGTTGAAGATTTAGATCTTCTGCAAATTTTTTTGCATAAATAGTTTTGTAAGTAGAGTTAAGAAAAAGGTATAAACAAGCAAGGTTAATAGCAACTTGAAGTTGATTTTGAAATGTATATAGTGGAATAGTATAATGAAATTGAAGAATTTTTTTATAGTTGAGTTTTGTGAAGAATATAGTAAAAAATTTAGAGAGAATAAGTTTTAAGATATTAATTAAAATTTCTGTAGAAATTAGTATATGAATATCAATTGATGGATTAGTTTTATGTACTAAGTCCACCAAGAATTTAGGTTTTCGCTCTGTTATATTTTTTAATAAGTAATCAAAAAAGTATTTAAAAATAGATTTAATATTTAAGTTTTTAGAAGGAATAGTTTTTCCAGATACGAATTAAATTAAGTTGGATTTAAGAAACTCAAATAATTGTTGAGAAAGTAGAGTATTAAGTTTTGAATTGGGTTTTATTTCTTTTGTAACCAGAAATAATTTAAACCAGTCAAGATCTTGAAAGGTATCACATTTTTGTTGTTGAGATTTAGTATTCTTTTTAGAAAATTTAAATATAATTTCTTTAAAAAGTTCTAATTTTTCAGTTTTGTTAAGTAAAATAAATTTGGATATATGAGCCATTTTCTTTTGTTCTTGAGTTAAAGCTTTAGTTTAAGGAAGATGATGTAATTTGATATCAATAATTCTGTGAATACAACTATGATGTATAAGTTAAATCCTAAAAAGAATTGCTGTGATATAATCTGATAAATGTTTGTTTTCTTGAAAAAGAACACAAGGAATATTTTTGATATTATATAAAACATATGTATAAACATGTTGAGAGTGAGAAATAATAGCAGTTGGTATAGGATTGATATTAAATGAAGGAAAAAGAATAGTAGAATTAGGAAGTTGAATTGAAAGTTGTTTGACAATAAAAGATGCAAGTAGAGTATCACTGATTTTTTCAAAACATTTAATAGAGATAATTGGAGAGGTTTTATATTAGAGAGACTAAGAATAGTAGGTTGAGTAATTTTATAAAAGTGAGAGATAAAATTTGTATGAAATTGATTGCATAAACATGTGCCAATAGTCAGTTGAGTGGAAACTTTAAAATAATGTTGTTTTTTCTTAAGACTTTTATATTGATTAGGATTAACATCTGGTAAAAGAATACAGAGTGATTTGGAAGTTTTCTCATTTATACCAAGTCTATGATAGGCTCTGTATTTAGAGTAATAATAATCTATATCATAGGAGTCTGGTTCAGTTGTTATAAGAGTAGGCATTTTTAAGATAGTTTGTTAGGTAAAAGTTGTAAATATATAATTTTACAAGGGTAGTAGGCAAGTACAGGAGTTTAAGTATATGATATATCTTAATATAGGTTTGTATAATTTTTTAATAAGATATTATAAAATTATAATTTATAATAAACTAGAATAGTAGGTGTAACTAAATATTAGTCACCAATTTAATGTAATATTAGCACAGCCTACAATTTTTGTATAAAATTAATTAGAATCAAATATGAAAAAGAGTAGATTGTGTGTTAAATAAGGTTTTATTTAAGGATATATTAGTAAATTTAGTATAAATTTAATTAAATATAAATTAAAAAGTAATCTGATATTATATGAATAATGTGTAAGGATGAGCAGACCAAGGTAGAAATAAAAAGTAAAAAAAGAATTTTTATAAAAGAATAAAAATTAAATTTGACTGTAATTTAGTCAATATTTGGTCAAAAATCTTTATTTAGATCTTGTTTTAACCAGAAATGTGTATTCTACACTTTTACTTAAGAGTGTAAAATAAGTTGTAACAATAAGTTTTATGTAATAATTGAAATTGTAAATTCTGAAGGCCAAAGGATGTTAGTATGTTTTTTTAACGAGTTTAAATTTTAAAGACTTAAAACTTTCAGGATAAATATAAAAATGTAGTACTGAACAAGTTTACTTAAGAGCCAAAAGCAAGTTAATTTAATAATATAAATAATTATAAATGTTTTTGTATAGATGAATTTTTAGTTAAGATTTGTGTAAAGGATTTGCAGAAAGAGTCTCTCAAGTTGAAACCTGATATATTATTATAATAACAATATAAAGTATTGTATATATATGAAACAGTATTGAAAATCAAAAAATTTAAATAAAAAACCCAGAGACAAGTTTCAAATATAACATTTAGTAAGTAATTTATAGATGAAACTCTTGATTAAATAATGACTAAAGTTATATATATTACTAGTTGTACTTTTATTGATAGACTATTGTATATAAAAAATATAATCATATATAACTAATAAAAGATATACAGACAAGATTGCTACTTCAAACTAAAAAAAAAAATTTTTTTAGTAAATAGAAATATGCATCATATTTATACTAGATCCAAATTAGAGATTAGTCATATAAGAAATTAGTAATTCAAAATAAAAATTTATCTTTATATTAACATATAATAACTTTATATTTTTATTTACTATTACAGTTATTAGTGTTAAGTAAAAGAGTAAATAACAAAAAATGAAAACTAAACATGACAAAAGATGAAAAATAAAATTTTATAATAAAACTGATGAAGTCTGATAAAATTGATAAAATCTAATAAAATTGATAAAACTTGATGAAATTGGCAAAACTTAACAAAACTGATAAAATTTGGTAAAACTAGCAAAACTTCTAATAAAAGACAAAACCTCAAACTCAGTAAAGATCAAATCCTCTAATACTTTAAAAAAGATTAAGCCATATAATGCTATAATATTATAATTCAATAATTCTATAACCAACTATAACTTTAATCCTATATTTACACACAACATATATAATTATATTAAAAATATTTGTCATATATAATGTTTATTATCAACAATTAAATTTTACTAGTATGAATAAATAACTAAAGCTAAAAAGTATTAGAAAATAATTTTTAATCATAATAATGTTAATAAACTACTTAAATATATATGGTATTTAATGTTTTTTAATAAAATATTAAATAGAAAAAACAAAAATTTAAAAATAAATTTATTTAAAATTTAAATTAAATTTTTATATTTATTTATATAAAAAATTTTAATATATAAATAAGTGATTCTAAAAGAAAATATTTAAACTTTGAATTTCAAGATCAAGTATATTTAATTATAAATTATAAATCCTGTATACTAGCTTTTCTTTAATAGTAATTGAATACAAACCAATAGTTATTGTTTTGTTTATTACTTTGTGCATTTTTTGTAATCTATACACAAATTATTTTCATTAAAAATTTGAATTCTAATTTTCTTTTAATATTATTTGAATACAAACAAAAAGCTATTGCTTTGTTTATATAAGCCACTTCATATTGCCATATTACTATATTGTCAGAATGTTAGAATGCTATAATGCTGTAATAAAGTAATTTTTTAATGTGTGCCATGTTTGTGGCATAGCAAAAATTCTTAATTACTATATGTAGCTGTAGCAATAATAGTTAAATCACTAGTCAAAAAAATTTTGCTACATATTGTAGGACTTGAATGGACTCTGGTCAGTTAGAGTCCATTACAAAATTCAGAAAAAGGGGTTGATCACATTTGTCGCATCCATCACATCTGTTGCATGTTACTAATCAGTCACATCAGTCACATATAATAGATACAACTGATAGCAGTATTGATAGAAGGGTTCTTTAAGTAATATCAGTCATATGTATTATGAAATGTAAATAAGTAAACAATTATAAATAAAGACCAAAAGGCCTTTCGGGAAGAACAACAATTCCCAACCTTGACAAATAAAATAATATATTTGCTAATATATAATCTATATCTAACTTGTAATCATTAACTTCCATCAGTACACTTTTCTAATAATCAACCCAAAACTCCTCTTCATTAAGTAAATCTGATTAAAATACCATTAACTATTCACCAAATCTAACATGCCACTTTTGACCAATATTAACCCTAAGTGGTTTTACAAAGTACATGATTTTAGAGCCATCGATCTGACAATCTTTTATGTTCATAATGTGTAGTGCAAAAAATTGTAAAAAAAATTTCCAATAAGATTACATAGTTGTTCCATTAGATCTTTAATTTTATTAGCTAGCAGGCATAAATCTGCAAAATTTTAACCCACATTACATAACTGTTTACTAATTTCTAACCAGAATTAAGTTTTTTAAATTTTTATTCTTAATATAGAAATTTTTAAAAAAATAAATCTACAAAATGGTAAAATTAAATCAAAAACAATTTTTATTTAATGAGTAACTATGATTTCATTAGTAAAATTTTGAGTAATTTTAACCAAATTTTTTTATCATCGCTCTTAGCCAATAAATCAAAAATCTGCCAGATACAAGCAAAAATTAAACACTTTTAATCAAATACTTAGATTGAATTATCTTAAGTATTCTATCTATATTTGATGTGAAAAAGAAAGTTCTATATGTAAATTTTAATGCTAAACATTTTTAATTAGAAGTTAGAAGTTAATTAGCATAATAAAATTTGGCTCTATTTAAGAATTTATTATTTTGCTATTTTTGCTATTTATTTTGTTATACTAGATCTTATGATTTTATTGGTACCAGACCAGAAATTTTAAGGGTATAGTGTAATACATTATTAATATAAATAGCAAATTATTTTGTAGTACAAAAATTAGTCAATTTATAAACAAGTTATAATAATATTATTTAAAAAATTTAATTAAATTACTAATAATAATACAAAAATTTATTTTAAATCTTTTGTAAAATATAAAACAAGAAGGTTCTAATATATAATTTACATTTTTTGATATTATAAAATTTGTGAGGAGTTGTTAATTTTTACAAGGAGATCTACATAAATAATCAATATTCTAGAAAATTCTTAGACTATTATATCGATTATATTATTTTTTATAACACAATTTTGGCTTTATTTTAATTTTACAATGTGATTTTGCTTTTACAACGCGATTTTGCTTTTATATTATTTTTACAATGCAATTTTGTCTTTATATTACTTTTTTAACACAATTTTGCCTTTATATTATTTTTACAATATGATTTTGCCTTTATATTACTTTTACAATATAATTAAGGATTCAATTTATTATTATACTGAATAAATCTTTTATCAAAACTATTTTTTTAATAATGTGATTAATAATGAGCAAATAGTATAAAATTTTGGTTCAGCAAGAACCACAAATCTGATTAGCAATTAAACGAAAAAACAATTCATGGCTTGTAAGAGAAATATGCAAGTTAGTAGTTTTAGAAAGACATAAAGAATTAGTATCTTTTTCTTCTAAACAAGTTACTATATTAAATTTAGTAGCTAGATATTATGTAAATAGTGATACTAATATTATTGATAATTGGGTTCTTTTATTGCCTGGCTATACAATATATACAAAGTCAATAGAATATAGGTGAAATTATCTATCAAATTAGATAGTTTTAATATACTATACTTTTATTAAATAGTATATGAAAATAAATTATTTCAGAAATAGATTAATCAAGAAACTGATTATTCTTTTTTTAAAACATTTATTTGCAAATATAAAGAAAAAGGTTATCTAACTCTTTCTTGGCTATTAAGATTTTCTTGCAAAAATATTAAATATTTACAGGCAATAGTTTATGAAAAATATCCTAATTTATTTTCTGATTTTAATAAAATTATACATACTTTCAAAAAAAGAAAATACTATAATAAGAGCATTAGAAAGAAAAAGTAGAAAAATTGAGTATGATTTAAAATATAAACCAAACCAACTATATAACAGTATTATTTCTAATCTTTAAAAAAAAATACTTTCATCTCAAATGACCCAAGCACTTTGGATAAAACATAATGAAGCTCTTGCTAAATTATATAATAAAAATTAAGCTTATTTGTGTTTACAAAAATCTGCAAATGAATCATACAAGAAGTTAAAAATAAGCTATATTAATCAAAGCTTAGAAATCAATTAAATGATAGAAAATAAAGTTTCAAACTTACAACTTGGTTCAACAATATTAGTTGATACATGGGAGTATTTGCAGCTTATATTTTCACAACCTTGCTATGAATGTAGTGAAAATATTTTAGAAAATAAAAAATTTAAATTTCAATCAGCCAGATTCATAATTAAAAGTGTAATAAAATGTATTATATGCCAACATAAAAATAATTATTCAAATAAAAGTTCAAATATTAACTTTTCAAGTACTATGGCTGCTGCTGGTTTAGCTACTAGAATTACATACTGAGCTTTACAAAATACTTTAGTATCAATAGAAATTACTATGCAGTTTTGCAAAAAAACTTATTATACACATCAAAAACAACTATTTTCTCTAATTATCAAAGCTTCTAAAACCTCAACTTCAAAAGCATTAATTCAAAGCATTAATTACTTACTTAATTCAATGTTATTATTACAAACTTTTATTGAATTTATTGTTTCATTTGATGTATCTTGGTTATATTGTTATAATGCTAGTTAGGCTAGTAAAGAATTTATTTTGCAAATGCAAATTCTTGGTATGATTTTAAATTAATATAATAAATAATATAATAATAAAAATTTTAATTTTTAAATAAAAAGATTATAATCATTATCTGATTATAGTGTATTATACCATATAAAAATTATGAAATATAACTAATCAAAAAAATGAAAGTATAAAAACCTTATTTAAAAGAAATTTTAATGCAAGTTCTTAACAAATAGAATATGCAATACTACTTAATTTATTGGACTAAATAACTTTTATATTAGAAGAACATAATTTTTTTTAGGAGTTTGTTTGGATGACGATCTAAATTCCAATAAAACTCTTAGTTATATATTTATTGTAAGTTGAATATATGCAGATCTAAAGCATGTAAGTAAAAATATATATAAAAATTTATATAAGTAAAATAAATATTATATAAAAATTAAATAATAAAATTTAATTAATTTAAATCACATATAGTAAATAAGACCAATACAAACTTCTATGAATATGAATAACATATTATGTATTGGTTTAATGGTTGTGTTTATACTACTGGTTTATGCAAAGAATTAGATAAAACTAATGCTTCTAATAATTAAGAATTATGAGAACAACAAGTAGAAGGTTTAATTTGATATTTAAAAAATTAACATGATCAGTGTTGACCTAAATTGTACTGGTATAAAGATGATCCAAGTATTTCTTTAAAAAAACTGACCTTAATTAATGCATCAGAATACCATATTCAAAATTTTAAAAATATGTTGAATTTTATTTTTTATTTTTCTAAAGAACAAAGTTTAATTACTACTGCACATATCTCTTTGAATAAGGAATTTAATAGATGTAAATTAATCTTTCTTGATAAAAAAATTAATTACTGAACATCTTATAAAATGTGTCACTCACTTACAATATTAAATTATAATGAAGATTATCTTAGTATAATTGCAGAACTTTACAAATAGCCTGTAATAAGGAATTTACAGAACAAGAATTTTTTAATATTGTGAATTTTGAATTAGAATATAATATCCAAAGAGAATTTAATAAAAACAAAATACGTAAAAAAAATAATGCTTATACTCAGAAATATGCTAATGACTATGTTGAATTACTTGGATTTGACTTTAGTAAGATAAAAAAATAATTCTGTATATAATAAATATTTTAAATTAATATACAAATTATATAATTAAATTTAGGAATTAATTCCATATAAATATAAAGGAGAAGAATGAATATGAACAAATAGTTTTTATGCATTATTTGCCTCACAAATAAAGAATTTCAACACTATAAATATATGTTTAGAATGCTATACTTTTCCAAAAAAAACTTCTTATAGCTTATGTAGACTGTATAATTTTTACTGAAACATAAACAAAAATGGATGTTTATTAAATCCTATACCTATTAAAAATATACCTTAACCTTTTTTAATAACAGGTGAGATTATTTATTATACAAAAACAGTATTTAGTTTTAATTAGTTATGAGAAGGACAATATTAAGCTATAACTGAATTTTGTAAAAATTAAAAAGATACTTTAATGCTTTTAAAAACAGAAGGCAGAAAATCTTTATGTTTCAGAATATCAGTAATTCTTTTTAAAGGATTGATAGTTGTAATATGTCTATTTATTGCTTTAATACAAAATTATGTAGTAAGAAATAATAATATATATATAAATGTAATTAATACAAATCTAACTATTTCTATAATTAAGACAAAATTCTTAGTAGCTGGAATATTTTGTGCTGGATTATATACATCTATTGAGTCTACAATTAATCTTGAAGAAAAAATATTCAAAGAAATTGCAATAGGTTGGACCTAATTACTTTTTATTACTCCTAAAAAATTCCTTATAAACTAACGTTTTCAAATATTCTTGAATCAGTTAAATCAAGAAAACAAGTTGTGTATTATTATAGATGAAGTACATTGCATATTTGACTATAAATATTTTAGATAATAATAATATTAGATTTTATTATTTAATAGTTAAATTCAATAAATATTATAGAACTTTATATTTATAGAGATACTTGGAGTAAGTTACATCTTTTAAAAAAAAAGATATCCAACTATACCTATACTTGCAATAACAGCTACTCTTGTATACAAAGATATTATCTTATTATATGATTGACTGCAATTTAATTCTAATAATATAGTTATTATTTGAGATGAAACTCTTATAAGAAATGAACTATTATATGAAGTGCTAAAAAAAAAAAACATGATAATAGTGTTAAGAATAATCTTATTACTTTTATAAACCAAATAACTGAAGAAAGAATAATTATATATTGTACAAATAAACAACAATGTAATTAAGTAATAGAAATGCTAATAGGATCTTTAAATTATAAAATTATAGATATATTTTATAGAAAAATGATGGAAATAGAAAAAAGTAAGGTAATAAAAAAGTAGCTTTCTGGTAAAACAAAAATAATAATTACAACTTTTGCATTTAGAATGGAAATAGATGTCAATGATGTTTGATTAGTAATACATTATACTATGACAATGAATATGTGTTAGTGTTATACAAAAATTGAATTCAGTTATTAAATAGAATTTTTATTAATTTTCTACTTATACTTATAAAGCTAACTTTATTTAGCAATCTGAACATGTTGGTAGAGATAGTGAAGTTTTAAAAATTATAATATTATATTCTGAGAATGATGTGTGAACCTTTTACTTAATACTTTCAAGAGATAAAAAAATATAAGTATATAAATAATTAGTTACAATTTTATTATTTATAATGCTAATACCAAACTTACAACAATAACGATTTTGCTGAAAATGTACAAAAAATTGATCAATATTTGATGTCAGGACAGAAAAAATTTTTTGAAAGGATGTTGTTTTGTATAAATACATTCTAATGTCATTTACAAATAGTTACTCAAACATATGCATGGTCAGGTGAACCAATACCAATAATATGTAAAAGATGTAATAATTGTTTAAGACATTCTCAAGATAAACTGGAACTGCAAAATGTCTTTAATGAAATTAAGGAGATATTGGATATTGTAGAAATGTTATGTGCAAACTTTACAAAAGAAATACAACCAACTGATGTAGTAGATGTATTTCATCATAATCAAAATGCAAGTGTCCAAAAGGAAGGGTTTAATGAACTTCTATTTTACACAGATCCTATAAAATCAAGCAAACCAAAAATACTGAAAAATAGCGATTTAACCACACTGGCACTTACTGACTTAGTGGTTCATGGTTTGGTAACCCAAAAAATTGGATTACAGTTAGGAATGGACTCGGTCAGCTACGGTCGGTTATCGGTCGGCTATTACCGGTTAGCCGCTCATAGCCGGCTAGCCGCGGCTATAGCCGATCAATTATTTAATTTCTTCATCAAATATCGATCTTTAATTAAGTGACAACCAAACCAGTTGTATGTTGGTTTAGTAGTGGGTCTGCATCATCTGATAAATAGAAAACCCGTTAGTTATAATTTGGGCCAAATTTGCAGATCATTTGGCCAGATCTAAAACAAAACAATTTCAAATCTGGTCAAATGATCTGCAAATTTGACTAAAATTATAATTAATGGGTTTTCTATATCAGATCCGTCAATACGTTAACCACTACTAGGGATGTATTACATAAATTACTTTGTTACATTTCATGTAAATTACATTATATGATAATTTTACTAACATTATGAAATTTAGCCAGCACATATATTTGGGAATTGTAGTTTTTATGCGAGATTCATAAGTCAAATTTGGTAAAAATTTTTAATAAGAATATTAGTTATTTTATTTTATTCATCTGTCTTTTATACTAATTTTATTTATAAGTTACATATGCTAGATATTTCTGTTGTCTAATAATACTTTTATTTTATTATATAAAAGCTAGAGATTGAAATTATTAAAAATTATTTTGGTAATTAATCACGATATTAATCATAATATTTATTTACAGTTATTCTCTCTTATAATTAAACAGTTAGATATACAGTATACTAATTAGGTTGTAATAAAGGGATGTGATTGCATAACATATCTTAAAATTACTTTTA
>CAJVQA010007740.1:0-13560 GCA_910591915.1 Cetraspora pellucida | reverse complement strand
TAATTACTAATACTACTATATAATATACTATGCTAAAATCTACTTTGTAACATTTTTCTCTTCTTAAGAATTTTGTTCTACAAAATTTCTACAACTTTTGTACTATTTATAAAAGTCAATCAATTGATTAAACTTGGCTCTACTTATATCATTGATATGTTTTAGAGTTAGTTTCTTTGTTCGATATATTTGTTCATAGCTAATAGCTTTGAACAATCGATAAGTTCTAGTCTAGACCTTAATTCTACTTGCCTTTATAGACTTGTTATGATCTGGTTTATCTATTAATAGAGCATCTAAATGATAGCTGTAAGCTAAACAGTGTATTAAGTTATAGTTAAAAGGGCTGGCAACTAACAGATATGTATCAATGATCTTAGTATAGCAATTTTTTTATATTGATATAATAATTATTAATACTGTTACAGAGAAAATCTGGCTTGGTGTATTGTTAAGCAGATTTATTTTTATTTTTGTCAATAGATTATCATTATAAGTTGCTAGCAACATATATAAGGTTTCTGTATTAAGAAAAAGAGTAATACTATTGGCATCACAAATAATAGTACCTAGGTATTGTACTTGTTTACAAAGGTTCTATAATTCAAGAGCTTTGTAGTAAACTTGTGAGATAATTCATGTTAGTAGGCTCTGTGATAGGTTCATTGTTATTAATATTGTTATAAGTTTGTTTGAAAATGTAGAGAAAATTAATGTTAAAGAAAGGTCTTTTTATATTTGTTAAAATTCTTTTTGTGCTTTTATGTCAAGTAATCTTTGGCACAATTATTTGTAATTTATTTAACCTATGCTATCTCTTATTAATTTTGTTTAATTTATGCTGTTTTACACTTAATAGTAGCTAAATTTATTTAATATATGCTTATTCTTTGTATTTTATTTAAGGTTATATTGTTTACAATATATGTTAAACAATTCTTTGTTCTAAAATTTGGCAAAATTTGTATTATCACATGTTTATTTTATTCTGTTTTTGTAATTATAATGTTTTTTGTGTTTTTCTTCCCTTAAAAAGTGAGGTCTCTGAACCTTATTTACTAATTTGTCTAAAATTAGTAACTTTGTTCTAGTTGGTTTATTTATTTCTAAATTTAGCAATCACATTGTTTCTGTTGTGATTGTTCTTTGTTTATCAATAAAATTCTAATTTTCTGTTATATTTGTTTTTGTTATTTATTCTGTCCAATTTTTTCTGTGTTTTGGTCTATAAAAGTTTTTATCTTCTTTTTTTTTCTACTAGTTTTTTTGTCAAAAAACCTTTCTTGTTGATAAACTGGTTTTTTTTTTGTTGTTTTTTGCTAAGGTGTGTTGTCCTGCCTAATATTAAGGCACTTTAGAATAAGGTTAATTATTTATTTAGATGAGCTAAACAGATAATCTGTTTTGGCCTCAGTAAACAATTTCCCTTTTGTTAAATTTTTTTTTTCTTGCAGTTAGGTGGTGGCCAATGCTTAACTGTTTTTGATAATTTTTTTTTTATCATTTTAAGTATACTATTTAGAATATATATTTTAATTTTTTGCTTTATAGATACCTTACTAAAGCAAAAATTAAGCAATTTCTGTTTGTTTGTCCTCTTTCCAAAATCAAGTTGCAAATTTAAAGACTAAATTGAGTAAAAGAGCTTCTCCAAACTTCAAGGTAATTCAACAAAAATGGCAACGAAACATTATCTACAAGTGGGTAATTATCAAAAAAAATTTGCTATAAGTTCAGGTTGCAAATTTAGAAGATAAGGTCCAGGAGTTGTAAAGAAGGTTGAGAAAAAAAAAAGCTAAAGATATTTTTGTAATATTTTGTAAATAGTAATAATTATAATAATAATAAAATTTTTATATTTAAATGTAATTAATTTTTTTTTTTTAAAAAAAAAATTTGTATTAAGTTTTTATAATTAATAAAATAATAATTAATAAAATAATAAGTAATAAGTAAATAAGTAATATTTATAAAAGTAATAATAAAATATTAGGTTTCATAAGACACAGTTTCAATAACAACTTGTAGTTCTCAGTTTTATCATTCATAATATTGTTCTAAACAATTACTATTGTAGTATCTTTGTAAAATTTGTCTCTTATTGTTGCAAAGTTAATAAGTATTATTTCCTAATTTAGCATAGATAGTAAATAGTTTAGTTCTTTTATTTTCAAACTTTGCAGAGTGTGAAGCTTCTAGATTCTTTCATTAGATTAAAACTTTATCTTTAATTTCAAATTCTTCTGGTTTTAGTTTTCTGTTATGCCTTTCTTTTTGTTTTTCTTGTAATGTTTCTGTATTTTATCTGGCTTGTTCTTGTATTTCTGATAGTTTGTCTATTAAATCAAAAGCTCATGACAAAATACTATCTTCTAAGTTTATTTTTGCATTAGTTTTTTTTATTAGCAGAATTAATTCTATAGGTAATACAGCTTGTTTTCTATAAGTTAGCTAAAAAGATGTATATTTGATAGTAGTATGCTTCTTAGTTCAATAAGCAAAAAATACAGCAAAAAAATTTATATTCTAATCTTCACTAATTTCTACTTTTGCTAATGATTCATACAATGTTCTGTTTAGTCTTTCTACTATACCATTTGTCTTTAGATGATATGATGATAAAAACTTAAATTTTATAAGAAAGTTTTTATATAAAACTCAAATTATTTTATTTTAAAAGTTAGGTCCTTGGTCTGAAAGAATAATCTTTGATATTTTATGTCTACAAACTATTTTTGTAAAGATAAATTTTGCAAAAGTTAAAGCACTTGCATCTGATACAGCTTGAGCTTCTGGCCATTAGTTTAAATAATCTGTTGCAACAATAATGTATCTATTATTGCATATAGTAATAAGTAATAGTTCTACTAAATCAATTTCAATTCTTTCAAAAGCTTGCCCTATCTTAATAGGGTATAAAGATTCTTTTCTTTTAGCTTTGCCTTTTCTTTGGCATTGATCACAAGTCTTAATATATTCTTTAATGTTTTTATATATTTGATTACAATAATATCTTGCTAAGATCTTATAATACATGACATTTATTTCTAAATGTTTTGCAATAGAATGACTATGCATCATATATTAAATAGGGTTTACTTCTGTTTATTTAATAACTCTAAATGGTTTGTCTATAGATTTCTTGTTTTTTTTATACAAAAGTCTATTTTGAATTATAAAATATTTGGTTTAATTAGTAAGTTGTTTTCATTGATAAATAGTAAAGTCCAAAAGTATAATGTTAGAATTTAAATAATTAAATAGGTTGTAATAATGATCTAAGTTTATTATTTAAATTTTTGTATTAAAGTCTCAAAAGAGTATTCACATTAAAGTGAATTCTACTCAGTTTATAAATAATTATAAAGTGATAAGATTAAAGTTTCAAAATCTAGTATCTAATATGTTTTTTAGGTTCAACAGTTTTGAGCCATTTTAATGCTAAGTAATCAGTTATCAAAGTAAATTCTTAGCTTATAGATAATTATGAAAATGTTTAATGGCCCATACTATTGCAGCACATTCTAATTCTGTAGCAAAATAATTTTGTTCTTAGGGTAACAAACTTTTTTAGTATAAGCAATAGATGTTCTCTACTATCTCTATCTTTTTGGCTTAATGTAACTTCAAAGCTATAATATAAAGCATCTGTAGCAAGTATAAATCTATTGCTAAAATTAGAGTAAGCTAGTATAGGAGCAGTAACAAGCTTTTCTTTAAGTAATTCAAAAGCTTGTTGTTGTTTACTTCTTCAATAATAAGGTTTATCTTTATATAGAAGTTTATTAAGAGGTTAGGTTATTGCTAAAAAGTTTTAGATAAATTGTCTATAGTATTCAGCTAAACCAAGAAAAGATCTTAATTTAGTAGTGTTTTTAGAAGATTGAATCTTTTGTACAGCATCAATTTTTGCAAGGTCTAGAGCTATTTCTTTTGAGCTAATAGTGTGTTCTAAGAAGAATAATAATTTTATCTAAAAGTTGTACTTGTCAAGGTTGAGTTTTAATCTAGCTTCTCTAATTCTTTGAAACATTATTTTTAAATATTTCAAATGATCCTCAAATGTTTTTGAGCATACATTGGTGTCATCAAGATAAAAAACAACAAATTTTTATGCAATTCCTTTATACACTCTGTCTATAAGTTGTTGAAATGTTGCTAGTGCATTGCACAATCCAAATAGCATTACATTAAATTTATAAATGCCATATTTTGTAATAAATGCAGTCTTTTCTCTATTTTTTGGATCTATCATAACTACTAGCTAAGTCTAAAGTTAAGAACCATTGTGATCCTGAAAATGCATTTAATATTTCTTGTATTCTTGATAAGAGATAGGTATTCTTTTTAGTAATATTGTTAAGTCTTCTGTAATTTACACAAAATTTTAACTTTCTATTTTTCTTTTGTATTAGAACAACAGATAATACCTAAGGGCTTTTTGATAGTTGAATTATATTGCTTTCTAGCATTCATTTAATTTCTTCTTTGATAAAGTTCTGTTCATCTAGAGGCATATTGTAAGAGTATAGTTTAACAGGTAGTACATTTTCTGTGTAAATGCAATGTTTAATTTTATTTGTTTTGCCAGGTTCTGTAATATCTTTGGCAAATAGATTAGCAAATTTTTTTAATAGGTTTTTGAACAATTATTATTGTTCTTTATTAAGTAGTTCTACATTTATAATATCTGTTTTCTCTAAAGCATATTTCTCATATAGTATTAAAGTATCTATTCTATATGCATGTTTTTCTTTTAATGCATTTTTTTGCAAGACCTGTTGCAAAACTTTTTCTTCTGTTGATAATTTTTCCTCAAATAATAATTATTTAATTTCTTTGTCTTTTATTTCTTCTAAGTCTTTTAGGTCTTTTGGCTCTTTTAGATCTTCTAAATCTTTTAAATCTTCTAAGTTAAGTAGTTTTTAATCTTGTCTAGGATGATTCAAAAATTTTGAAGTGCAAAGCCAAGCAAGAGTAATAATTTGCTTATTCTTGATGATAAGTTATTTGATTTTAGAAAAATTTTAACATCTTTTTAAAATTGTCCTCTAGATGTTGAATTCTAACTTCTAATCTGGCAATAATTTGGTCTTTCTCATTTTCTTTTTCATTCTTTTTCTTCTTAGAAATAGTGTTTTTACTTATTTATATATGTTTTATAGCAGTTTTCTCTAATAACTCTATTACTTCTATAATGTTTTCTTCTTCTAGAATAGTTTTTTTAGCAAGAGTTAACTTATTTAATTCTTGGTAATATTTATTACAATATTCTTGATGTTTTTCTAATTCTGCATATTGTTTGACAAAGAGGCATTTATAACAAAAAGCTACTTTTCCTTTAAAATTATTTCTTAAATTTTTTATCACTTTTCAAATATTGAAATCTGGATGAGCAGTATTAAAAGATTCATTTAAGATCTGTTGTAAGGTGGCTTCTTCTCTTTAGTAAAGTTCACTTGTTCTGTTCAAAGTAAGATGGTAATTTTATCAAGAGTCCATTCATAACTATATTTATCATAGTCTTGTTCTTCTATAGCTTTCTTTATAATTTGAATGTTTTCTTCTAATAAGACTTTAGTAAGTCATTGGATTTTATCTTGGTTCAAGTCATACTGACTTTTAGCACTTTTGTTAAACTCAATATAATGTTTAATTCTATTTCAAATTTTATAATTTAGATTATATTACAAATCTGAGCTAACTTTATAAAGATACATACATCACCAAATTTTTAAACTGCAATATTTTTACAATATTTTACATCTAACTTAATTCTTTCAAAATATTGCAAAAGAATTTAAAAAACTGTACTAATCTTTGAATTTTATTAAGAAATTTTGCAATATTACACTAATAATCAGTAGAGAGGATGGCAATCCTAGTATAGTAGTTAGGTTGTTATTCTTCAAGCAATAGGTTCAATGTTCAATTTCCATCAGTGACAGATTTTGAAAAAATTGACCTATTTTGGCAAACTTATCTGTGATCTGAAGTTTGTAGATCCTGTAATTCTGGTTATATCAAGACTAACTTTGAAAGTATGCAATATTATATGAATAAATCTAGAAAGTATATACTCAGATTAGAAACCTGTTTGAAAATCCTAAGTGGAGAAATAGTATAACTTTCGATGATGCCATCTGTGAAGATCTTGATATGCTAAAGAAAACATGGAGCAGATAATCTGTATAGGCAAGAACCTCTAAGTAGGGGGTCCACCAACCTGGCCACCGGTTGATCCAGACATGAAGTTGCATTATGCAAGGCTAACTGGATTGGTAGTATAGGAGGACTTGCAAGGGTAGACGAGGTAACAATGAGGTTGTAAAAGGAGGATACTGGGATTATATGAACTTTGCAAGAGTTGTAAACTAAGTTTAGCTATAATTTGGAATACAGAAGGCTCTAGTAATGATGTCTTGAAGATAATCTGTATGAAATAAGGCAAGGGTCCTAAGGGTATAAGTAAGCATTTAGAACTTCTTGACTGACATTGTGTAATGGAAATGTTCTAATAATAACAATAAGAATTGCAGTACAGAGAGTTTAAATAGGCAACACCCATAGTTGGATTGTAAGTATGGCAGCTAGTGTAGAACCTATATATAGGCAGACTACTTAAATTAGACACCAAAAGTGTATGTGTGGCTAGATGTACTCTCTAATGTAAGGTAGCTTCTTTGAGATAATCAGACTGTGAGTTATCATGTTTTACAATACTGAATAAAAAAGCCCTAGTTCCCAAAAGACTAGTTTTTTTTAAAAAAAAAAGATCTGCAGGTCATTTTGGTCATAATGATAGTTAAATCATCAAATTTGAATAAGTATTTACTAAGATAGCTAAAATGCAATTTTTTTAAAATATTGTAAATATTTTGAAATATTTATGAAATATTTACAATATTTTGAAAGAATTGCATTTTAGCTATCTTAGTGAATACTTATTCAAATTTGATGATTTAATTACTATTATAACCGAAATGACCTGCTGATTATTCTTTATTAGCACAATATTGCAAAGTTTCTTAATAAAATTCAGAGATCGGAACTGTTTTTTAAATCTTTTTGCAATATTTCACATTATTTCATATTAAATGCAATTCTTTTGAAATTATTGTGATTTAAAAATTTGATAATGTATGTTCTAATTTACAGAACCATAGGTCTCCTTGCATATTTTCTAAGTAGTGCATTCTTGATCAAAGTTTCTGAATATTACATACTTTATATTGGACAAGAGTTCTTCTTTCTAATTCAGTTGTATAATATTCATAAGTTTTTGGTTCATCAGGGTTAAGACCTTTATAGTAGGTCTTGTAGCAAGCAGTATAAACAAGTTAAATCTTTAGCTTGTATAATTTTTTTGGTTGTTGTAAAGTAAAGTAAAAACAACAATGATGAGTTTTTCTTTTACTGTATTAGGATTGTCTTTCTTGTTCTACTAAGTCTTGATTATATTCACATCTATAAGTTAGATTATCAAGCTTTAATTAAGCAACAGAGCAGTTTATTTCTATATAGCTATACTTATTACAACTATAGCATTGGTTTTCTGAGCAGTCTTTAAACAGATAAGTAGTTTGTTTGCAATTTTTGCAAACTAATTGTCTTTTTAATCTGTTGGAACAGTTGGTAGGTTGGTGATCATATCTATTGCAATATTGGTATCTATTTTAGAACAGTTTTCATGTTGAAAAGTTGTTTTGTTAAAGATATGACATGCAGAATAGTTTCTTCTTTGAGAGTATGTAGTTCATTCTTTATTATAATCTTCTTTCTTAGGAGTTATAGAAAAGGCATAGGCTTTATATAAAGTTAAATATTCCTTCTTATATTGTTTAAAATTTTTTGGAGTAGTGCAAGTAGGTTGTTTTTCTCAAGGTTGTTCTTGCTTATAAGATGTATCAAGAATGATTTTTTTTCCTTTTCAATAAATAGTATATTGGAAAGTTTTTCAGTTATAGTTAGCTTCTATTTTCTTTAACTAATTATTTCCTAATAGAAGTAAATAAGAAGTAGCAGATACACTTATACATTTAAAGAAATAAGTCATTCTTGAACTCTAATAAGTAGGTTTCTAATAATTTCTAGTAGTCTAAAGGTAGTTTTAGTACTAGTGCCAATAATGCTCTTAGATGGTTTTTTTATTTTTAATTCTAATTCTTTTACTGTCTAATAGGAAATCATACTAACAAAGGCTTTGCTATCAATAATAGCAAGGTAGATTTAGTCTTGAATATCAATATAATATTTGACAGAAGTGATAATAGGAGTATACTAAGATTTGGTAATTTCTTGGTTCTTTGCTATAATATAAGCAGTAAGAGCAGTTCTAATAGAATAGTTGTCTAACAATCTTTTTTAATTGTTAGTATTTGGAGTAGTTCATACTTTAGCTATATTTATATTTCAATAATAAGGTTAAGATGAGTGATTAAAACTTAGTTCCTATTTTTCTTAACTTCTGTCTCTAGATTTGTTTCTTCTTTTATTATTATTGTGATTATTATTATCATTTCTGCTTCTTTTAAAGTTGCTATTTCTTTGGTTTTTATTATGTTTCTTTCTACAATTTGCCATAAAATGTTCAGAATTACTACAGTAATAACAAAGAGCTCTGTTCTGTACAAAGTTAGGTCCAGGGTTATTTTCTCTTTTTGCAGTGTAGGCTATATAAGGTTGTGAAGTTTGTTAAGCTTGTAATGTTAATTAAGGTTAAGTTGATATATAGTTAGGCTAATTGTTTGATAATATCATTAACATTATCTTTTTCTGAGCTGGCTATTTTTTTTTTAGTTCCCAATGTTTTGCTTTTTCAATAGCAGTAGCTAAGTCATCAGGAACTAATGTTTGTACAGATATTGCATATTTAGATCACAATTCTTTAATGAAAAGCTGTACAATAAGATCATTTGAGAAGGCCTTCTTAGAGTCTACTTTTCTTTTAAGCTTTTTAAACTAAGCAATATATGTATTAACAGTATTGGTTCCTTGTTTAAGATTAAAAAATTCTTGTTGCCATATAGCTTTCTTTTTGACTATTTTGAATTGCTTCAAGAATTAAATTTTGAATCAAGAATTATCTTCTCTATTATATAACTAAAAATAGTTATCTCTAAATTCTTTGAGCCAATCTTCTGCATTGTTCTTCATATATGCTTAAGCAATTGCAAGTTGTCAAGTTTTAGACCATTTATTGGCAATAGCAGCTTGTTCAAATTTATTAATTTAGTCAGCTAAGTCTTCAGTTTTATCATCTTTAAATAGTATAATTTTAAAAAGTAATTTTTTTCAACTTCAAGAGTATCAATTAGTTTATTTATTGCAGCAACAGTGTTGTTTATAGCTCTTTCATCTTCAGAGTCAAGTTCATCAATAATAGTTTTGTTTAAGCTTTCTGGTTCTTCTTCTTAAGATTGTTCTTCTAAAAGTTCTTCTTCAAAATAAGTTTGTTTTGCTAATAGATTAAGGTTTTTAACAGTTAGAATTGTATTTTTTTGAGAATAAGTTTCCAAGTTTTGAATAAGATCTTTAGAGTTAATTGGTTGTTGGTAGTTAGGTTGTATCTTAATAATAGAAAAGTTAGATTATGCAATTGAGATGTTAGAATAGCTAGTTGTTTCTGATAAGCTAAAAGTTAAAGAAGATTCTTCTTCAATTGTAGTAAGGTTTTCAGTAGTTATAGAGAAAAATTCTTCTGAACTTGATTCAATATCTAGTTGAGGTAAGAGAAGATTAATTCTTTTGGTTAGAAGGTTAGTAAATCTAGTAACTGGTCTTGATGTTGTTAAGGTTGAAAGTTAAGAAATGTAGAAAGATTGAATAGAAGTATAAAAGGGTTCTTGAGTAATTTCTCTTTTTTGTGAAACTCCTAGTTGAGTAGAAAAAAAAAGTAATAATCCTTTTTTTAAAATATTATTTTGTTGGAAAAAGGTATAATGTTTACTGGTTTGATCTTCACTATATAGTGCTAAAGAGCTAGAGTTTACAATAGTTATTGGAGTTTAAGTAAAAGTAACAATAGCAGTGATAAAAGAAATATAAGTAGTAATAGGTTCTTCTATAGTAATAGCAATTTTTTGTTGTGATTAATGAGAAGTGGATGCACTAGTTTCTTCTTTAGAACCTTGTGCTAATTTTAACATAACAGCTTGTAAAGCTTTAATATATTGTTAAGCTCTAACTGAATTGTCAATAAAAATATCAAATTGGATGCTTTAATCAGAAGTGATTATTAGTACAGAGTGGTAAGAAGTATATTTCCAAAAAAAAAGTTAAATAATTTCTTAGAGATTAGTTATCTGATTTTGATAACAACAACTGAAAATAATATTTCTAGCAGCAACTTGAGCAACCAAATGTGCAGAAGTAGCTAGCCTTACAAAGTTAAATTAGTAACTTTAGTGAAAGAAGTGGCATAAAAGGCTTCTAAATATCAAGCTCAAAATTTAGCAAAACATTTGTAAGAGTTAAGGTGAATAGGTGTTAGTAAATAATACTAAGAACAAGATAAATCAATTGCAAGAGTTTGCAATATAGTAGTAATAAAAGAAGAGTTTTTACTATGAATCTGTTGATGTTTTTGAATATTTTCTAAATGAAATAGAGTAATAAACTCTTTTATAAAATAAATTTCTTCAAAAAGGATTAGTACTAATAAGTAATAAAATAATAAAATAAAATAATAAAAATTAAAAAAATAAACTTAAAATAATAATGCTAGCAAGTAAAGAATTCAAGTAATCAATCAAAGTTTAAACAATTCAAAATATATTCATCAGCTGGTAAGTAATGTTAAATCAAAATCAAAATTAAAAATCAAAATCATGATTATTTTAAATCAAAAATTCAAAGATAGAAAGTAAAAACATAAATATTTTTAATTCCAAATACAAAATATAAATGCAAAATACAAAATAATTTAATTCAATTTGAGTTAGTAAAGGTATATCTAAAATAATAATTCCAAAATTTCAAAATGCTTTTTCACAATTGTTGCTTCCAAAATAAAATTCTTTCTAGAAAGAGAATTGCTTTCTGAGGTAGTTTCTTTAAGAAAAGTTTCTGTTCTTTCTTGAAATACTATTAGCTTTCCTAAGATAATTTTTAGCTTTCTACTAGAAGGCACCAAAATGTTACAGGGTTGTAGTCTTTTTTGATACAATACAACCAAGTAACAAGGTCATCTAGTAGAGTGATTGACTATTGCAAATATATATAAGATAAAGGTGTAGTAGTTCACTTTACTACATAGCAGCAGGCAAACAATTCAAGATAGTAATAGTATATAGATTATTTTATTAAATAAATACACAGTAACAACCTTGCCTGTAGAAATTACTCTAAAGAGGAAATATTATTTTTACAAGTTAAGAGAAAAGATAGAAAGGTCTATATCAAAGTATAGAAACTTAGAATTGGCAAAAAAGAAAAAAAGATACTCTTTATATATATTTATATCTAATAAAGATAGTTGGAATTCTAGCAATATTACTTGATACTATACTTAGAGTAATGAAGGTTTGAATAATATTAGATATTATTGTACTTGAAACAGTGAAGATTTGAATAACATTAAATAATACTGTGCTTGAAGTAATAAAGATTATGTAGAGGCAACTAGAAATATTGTTTATGTTATTTGTCATTTGTGCTTAAAATATTTGAAACTTGTGTTTAGACATTTGGATCCATGCAAAGGCACTTGAGATTTGTGCAAAGATACTTGAAGTTTGTGTGAAAACACTTGGGATTAATATTAGGATATTTGGAATTTTTGTGCTATAGCACTTGGTATAGTAATTTGATGCTAAAATATATAAAACTTGTATAGAAGTACTTTGAGTTTGTAAAATGATAATAATATGATAAATGTTACTTAGTGTTATATAGCTGTACCATATTTCTAATAGCTAATTAAGATCCTTTTATCTATCTACTATATAATATAACTATCAACTAACTAATAATTAATAATAAATATAATATAATATAGACCTCTAGGGTCGATAGCATAGCAGTTATGCTCCAAGGTCACAAATCGCAAGGTTGCCAGTTCAAATCTTAGTGACAGCAATTGTAGAGATACATTTTTAAAATAGGGAACTGCAACACTGTGACATCAGAAACTCAGAACATTATTAAATGGACTTATTTCTAGAAAAGGCAAGTAACTTGCAATTGAGAAGCCACTCAGTAATAAACATGAGTTAGAACCCAATTTGGAATAACCGAAGTCATGAGATGTAATATGAGGCCAAAAGTCTGATAATAAGAAATACTACATGAACTTATGGTAATAGCTGGTTCTTAATAAAGCTTGGTGAAGACTTCTGATACTAGCAGAGATTGGTGTGATAATTACTTCTAGAAAGTTTAAAAGTACAAACCAAGAAAGGTCGAGGTTTAGATTCAGAAATATATTGAGAATATTAGTTTGAAAAATGCGAGGACTACTGAAAGATCTTGGCAAGACTAGTTAAAGAGTAAAAAAGAAAAAAAATATATATATATAATATAATATATAAAATACAATAATAAATATATTACTAATATTTGGACTAAAAATAAGTAGTATACAAAATTAAAAAGAAAGTCTAATGTTAATTTATATCAAGAAAGTATATTGGGCAGAAACTTTTTAAATCTTTAATAAGCTCATAAGTTCATAATTATGTTAAGTTTATATAAGCTTTATGTTATTTATTGATAAATCTAAAATTTTTTTTTTATCTTTACTTTTCTTTACTATTCTGAAGGTTCTTAGACATCTTTAGGACCTGCTACATCTTTTAAAGACCAGAGTTATTATTCTGTGAAGATTATCAGATGGCATGTAGTCCTTGTATGTTACCAAACTGTGAAATAACTCATACTCTATTAAGTTCATCATATAACATCTTAGGTTTCTGGTTTTATGATATAGGATCTACTATCTTCTTCAGTTTGCAGTTCCCTAACTTCATATAACCTATCAGCTAAATTATTTATAAATTTCAATATTCTCAATTCTACATGTTCTTAAATCAGGCTCTTTCAATGTTAACATTATTTGTTAATAAATTATGTCTTATTTGGTTGTTTTTGACTCTGTGACTATGCTGGTCACTGTATTCTTTTTTGTATGAATCTTGTTCTTGCTTTTTTAAATAGAAATACTTTGCAGATCTTTTTAATTATGGTCTTGGCAAAGTTTTAATTACTCTCTGAACTTGAACTCATGACCTTGTGATTGAAATCCAGAAGTGCTAACCACTGCACTATCAACCTACAGGTTAAAAAAATTTAAATTTTTTATTTAGCTTATCTATATTATTTCTTTATTAAATCTTACAAATTTACAATTGGTAAAAAGTTTCTAAATTTTATCTAATTTATTGGTAACATTAAGCCACTTAATAGTAATGATAATGAACTTTCTAACTTTATAATTTTTGCTAAAATTAGTAAAATTTGCCAATTTTTTAACAAATTTTTAGTTTTTTTTTTTTTTTGGTATTAAGGTGAGGCCTTGCTTATATCTTTATTAGTAATTTTAGTTGTATATATTAATATACT
>CAJVQA010007739.1:0-13561 GCA_910591915.1 Cetraspora pellucida | reverse complement strand
ATAAGATAGTCATAGCAGAAATATGGATTAAACACATGATAGGAAAAAATAGTAAGGCAGAGGTTAAAAGAAAAGGTTAAGCAGAAACTTTATATTTATATGACCAAGCAAAAGTAGAAGATTGGGAAAATTACACACAAAAGCTGCAAAAATGTTTAGAAATAAAAGAAAGTTTAAAGAATATTCAAAAGAAGAAGCAAGATGAAGAGAAGTGTTAAAGTTAAATAAACAGTATATGGGAAACAATAGAAGAAGCAATTATCATAGCAGCAAATAAGCACATACCAAAAAAAAGAATATACAACACAACAGCAAATAGAAGAACAAGTTAGAAAGAACAACAGCCAGGAAAAGATATTGTAAATATTTAAAGATTACTTAAGTATGCAAAGAAGCGAAAGAACCAAGAAGTAACAGAGGAAGAAAGAAGCAAAACAAACAAACAAATTAAAACACTAGGCAAGAAGTTAGGTGCAAGACTGCCAAAATTACAAAGACAATGGTTTAGTGCATGGATAGAAGACATGAAAGGATGGCAAAAACTTCTACAAGAGAAAAAAAAAAAGAAATAGAAACAAGCGCAAAAAAGACAAATAGAAGAAAACATATATAAAAGATGTGAAATGATTAAAATAGATCAAGGGAAAATGATAGCCAGTCTTCTAAATAGACTATACAAAAAAATAATATTGGACAGACTCATTAAACAAGTGGGAGAAGAGACATATTTAATAATGAAACCTGAAGAGGTTAAGGTAAATGTAGCAAAACATTACAAGATGTAATTTAGAAAAAGAAATACTAAATTAGAAATGATGACAGAGAAGTAGAAGGAGATGTACAAACCAAGAGAAAACATTAAAGAAGACTGGTATACAGAAGTTAAAGGAAGAATCAAAGAGAAAGAATGGGAGAAGGTACTAAGAGAGTTAAAGACAGAAACAGCTCTAGGTATCTCAGGTATAAGCTATATATTGATTAAAAGAGCAGAAAAAAAGATGCAAGAAGTGTTTAGAAGCTTTGCAGACTTGTGCTTAGAAAAGGAAGAAATTCCAATAAAGTGGAAAATAGCACAGGTCTACCTGATACCAAAAGACATAGAGTGGGAATATAGTTTAAATAATATTCGTCCAATAGCACTAATTAAAACATTTAGAAAAGTCGTAACAAAGATAGTAATAAAAAGGCTTGCCAAGGTATTTATAGAAAAAGAAATACTTAAAGAACCAAACTTCGCAGGCCTTCCAGGTAACTCAACAGAGCAACCGGTACAGATTTTAAATATGATAATGGAGGAGGCAAAAGAAAAAGACAAAGAAATATGAATATTGCTGCAAGATATGAAAAAGGCATTCAACTCAGTTCTTCTCAAGAGCCTTAAATTAGCATTGCAAAGAGTCAAAATACCTAAAAGAACAATTAAATATATATTAAACCTTTTTCACAAGAGACAATTAAAGATAATTACAGCCTATGGTCTAACAGAAGAAATAACAGCAAATGATAGAATAGACCAAGGTGAAGTAATTTCACTATTATTATGGCATTTATTTTATGATCTACTACTAGAAAGAATTCAAAAAGATAAAAGCTTAAAGTATATAGTCGAGTAGCAAGATCAAAGAGATATGCAATGCAACAATATTATAAGTTACTGTTAAGCAGCAATTGCATACACAGATGATACAACATGGATTGCAAATAGCAAAAGACAATTATTAAGGATCTTAGAAATAGTTGAAGAGTTTTTTGAAATGAATAATATAGAGATAAATAGGTCAAAGTCAAAGCTAATAGTAATGAACATAAAAATTATGAAAGAAGAAAGAGCAGTGATATATGGGAAAAGCAAAATAGTAGAAGAACCAAAACATGTAATAGTTTGTTCATTAGGAATATGGTTAAACAATAGAATATGAGAAGTACAATTAAAGAAGAAAGCAAAAAGGATAATAAGCCAAACTATAAGAGATCTAAAATATAAAAAAATGATGATGAGTCAGATTGCATATATAAACAATATGGTAATAATACCTAAACTAAGCTACATGCTACAACTAACAAAGATGTCAGACAGGAGTCTAAACGAAATACATCAACCAATAATAAGTCTGGCAAAACAAAAAAGCAATCTGCAAAGAATAGTAGAAAATTGCATAATGGAATACAAAGATCTTGGCAGTTGTAGAACATTATAACAAGAATTAACTATGAAGCAAGTGGGTGGTCTCATAGCAAGACTTAACAAACAAAACAGTTTTGGACAGCTAATGAAATTGAGAATAACACAAAGTTGTCAAAGAGCAGGTTTAACAAAAGACATATAGAAGACAAAAGAGATATTAATTATCGAAGCATATCTGAAGAACAACTTAGCATGTCTTACAATACTCAAAATACAGAAATTGAAGATAAATATAAAAATAAAAAGTGAACTATAGACAATGTTTGGTTATGATACCAAAATACAAGAGATCATAGATGCACATCTGTGAAAGAAAGAAGAAGTTAGAGTAAATAAGACAGGTCTAATATATTTAAACCAGCTGCTTGATACAAGAGGAGAAAAGCTAATCACATGGCAACAACTTAAAAGCTTTCAAGACTAATCGAGTAAAGAAAAAAAAGCAGAATGGTTTAAGGCAATCGAAGCAAAGATACTTAGCAGTCTAGCAAGTAGAGAGGTACAAAAGCACTTTAAAATGAGTAGACAAAATACTCAGGCAATACAAGTCAAATGAGGACATATGTCAGAAGATAGAAGAAGGAAAGAATAGGTAGTATACAGCATACCAAACTACAAACAGTTAGGAAAGGTGGTTAGAAAGAAAAAGAAAAAAGTATTAATCGAACACTGGCAAATGCAGAGCAAAGAAGAGGATTTAGCAACTGAGATCAATAGATGTGAAGGGTGTACAAGAAAAGAAGAACAGATAGAGAATAATTGCCAACAATGAATAAGAGTAAACAGAAACATTAACATGATTCCAGACACATTAATAAAGAAAGGTAGCAACCAAATCAAGATAGCAATAGACCAAATAACAAACAAGACAGAAACAGACAGGTTAAAGATTGAGAAGTGGAAACTTAAAAGTTTTAGAATAATGAAAGAGCTAAAGATAGAGATTATTAAACAACAGAAATTTGAAGAAAATACTAGTTAAGAAATAATAAAAGTTTTAAGAAGAAATATTATAAGAAACAAGAACAGTATATAATATACACAGATGAGGCAGCAAATATGAAAGCCAGTGAAGAATTAGCATCTAAAACTAATATGGGTATAGGATGGGTTCAAATGGATGAAATGCAAGAATAGTCAGAAGAAGAGATGGCATTTGAACTAGAATAATAGCAAACATCGACAATAGCAGAATTGGTGATAATTTGGACAGCAATTCTAACAATACCAAAAGAGAAACAAATAGAGTTATATACAGATAGTAATGCTACTATAAGAAACATTAGTAGAAGTTTAGAGCAAGCAGACAGAAACAAGATTATTAAAAAGAAGAATGTGATATGGATAATGAAGATTAAAGACCTTATCAAGACAAAAAACATTCAGATAGAGTTAGTTAAAGTGAAAAGTCATAGCAAAGATAAGTGGAATGATAAAGCTGATAACTTAGCAAAGAAGGAAACAATGAGCAAGAGAATAATACAGGTCGAAAAAGTCAGTTGTAAAGAGATAGAGTACTGCCTAGAGTGGGAAAACAGATGAACTGACATATCAGCAAGACTGCTCTGCAAGTTAGTAATGAATGCAAGAATAGGAGCAGAATGGAAAGAAACAAGAGCAATTAAAAAGTTAGAACCAGAAGCAGAAATTACTATATATTATTGGATATACTTTTGAAAAAAGCTAAGAATAACTAAAGGAGTACACTGCACAACAAGAATAAGCAGCTCTAGAAGAAGTGCATTTATCAAGTGTATAATAGATAAACTTCCAACCTTGGAAGAACTCAATATAAGAAGGCCAGATATATATACAACAGTAGAATGCCAAGTATGCCAAGATAAAGTAAAAGAAACACAAGCAAATTTGGCAGCATGTAAGGGACAAAGAAGTCTCTGGAAGAGAATCCAAAAGGTGACCATTGCAACAGCATAGAAGAAACTAAAAGAAGAAGAAAAAATTAGGATTTCTCTATATATATTATATACAGCACTCTTCGGTAAAACAGAGAAAGATGAGGTTAAAATAAGAGAAGCATTAATTAGAGTCCTAATTCCAAAAGAAATACAAAACAGATTAATACAGCTCTTAAATACAAAATCAAGACAGCAGTTTGTAAATGTAGTAGCAGTAACAGCCTGGGATACATTTTATGAACAAGTATAGAAAATATAATGTAAAAAAATTAATGAATAGGAGAAAAAAGTTGGGATAACAGTTAAAGCTAAAAAGAAAAAGAAGAAAAGCTAAAGAAACTTCATAAAAAAGAAAAGGCAAATTAGCAAAGAATAAAAGAAAGAAAGAAAGACTAAAAGGAAAAAACAAGCAAGTTAATAAAGAAGTAACAAAGACAATATTGGAGCTTGTCATGGAAGAGAGAAGACCCTTTCATTATGGATTTTAAGTAGTCAGACGAGCAGCTTACTTCTGTTTGAAGTAATGTGGCAGGTTGCACTTAAGTACCATTAAGATGGCTTGGTGATGCTAGACTTAGGTATTAGAGATATTTATATAGTTGCAAATGTAATTTCAAAATCTTAATAAAGTACTAGTATGACTGCTTAAAAAAAAAAAAAAAAAAAATAGTAATATAATAATACAAATAAAATGTAATAACTCTAATATATTAATCTGATATTAATTAAATAAAGTATTATGATTGGCATTATAAAAAAAATTATTGTTAATATATTATATATAATTATAAACTCTCCTTTTAATATTATATTATATTAGTTATATTATATAATGTAATTCTATAGAAGTAATTCTATATAATCACATCTCTATATAATTATACAATTATGTAAATAAACTGAGTAATTGTATAGGAGGACAACTGTATATTTTATAAGCAAAATATACTTTACATTATTTTTTTTTTTTTTTTTTTTGTTAAAGGCCATACTTGTGACAATACTTTATTGACTTACAATAGTTAGCTATTATACTTATTTTTACAGAGATGAGAGTACAGCTAGTTATACATGCAACTTTTGGTTGCCTATTTAAGTAGTCCACTCTAAGGTTCTACACCAGGTGCCATACCTATAACCTACTAGAAGATTATCCATTTAAACCCTCTGATCATCTGCCCTGTCATATTGGAATCCCCGAACTTACCCTCCATATATACCTAATCGATATACCATCTGAGCAGTATGGTTACCTACCCTTTTTGTACTGGTTCCTAGGCTGTTACACATTTCAGAGTACATCACCTGCCAGTAAGACACAGGGGGCCCTCTGTTGTTAACTATCTACTCATTTTTAGAACACTAACACAGGCTACCCTTGCAAAGTTTACCCAGACTCTAGCACTGACTTCATAGCATATTCCTAGTACTTTTAGTATACCCCTGCTTTGAACCAAGACTCCCAATCCAGATAGCCCAGAAGGACTGTGATCTGTCCTTGATATATTGAAGCCAGCCTAATATCCTTTTCCTCTGGTCTGAAATCTAGCAGCCTGGTTGGTGGTACCTCTCACTTGAGGTTCTTGCCCACCTGAGTTCTCCATATTAGTATCCATTTCCTAGGTCTAGCCTTTACAATAGTACCATCGAAGATCCATGTTATCTCTTTGCTCAAATTTTCAAATGAGCTTCAGCTTCCCAGTTCTACAGATTTACATAGCCCAAGGACTTATTTTAGGTTTGCACTGCTCAGTACTGGTTTGCATTTCTTCGTGTAACTACAAACCTTGTCCCAAAGGACAATGTCACATGACTGTTATACAGATGCCCCAGACTTGCCAGTCATGCTGGTGCGACCATAGTTACAGGTATCCTATCTCAACTAATCGACAAAATGCTGTTGCTGTAATACTGTCTATATATTACATAGATGATTATCCAAAATTTACCATCGATAGATTTTGAACTCACAACCTACTACTTGGGGATTGACAACTTATCTACTTCACTAAGTCACCACACCCACTTACTTTACATTATTAATAAATTATTATTTTATTTAAAAATACTAAATGTAATTTAATTTTTAAACAAATTTGTTTTAAATATAGTTTAAAAAGTAGTATATAAAAAAATTTAATTAGATAAATTAAGATTATTAAAATTTTTAATATAAATATAATATTTCTAAAATTTTAATAAATTTTTTTATTATATAATTGATAAAATAAACTTACAAAAGCAATTTTTCATACTCACCTAGAAGGAGCTATTGCACTTGATATTTTCTTTCAAAGTAATATTAAACTTCGTATTATTTCAGTATATCTCTTATCTACTGATATAGCTATCTGCAACCAAACTCAAAATACAGTAATGAACTGGATTTAACAAGCTTCTCAACTCTATCTTCATTCTATTATTCTTGATAACTTTAATATACAGGATCATACTTACAGTTCCTTCTCCAAATATAAACTTATTAACTTTCTTAATCACTTCAATATGTATGATATTGGAGCCTACTTTAACAACAAACACTTTACTTAATCTAATAATACTAGTAGTAGTCACATTGACTACATCTGAACTAACCAATTTAATATACAATTTCTTCTCTCTTACAGTTTTGACAATAGTCAAACCTCTATCTCAAGTGACTACTTGATTCTTACCTCTACTTGAACATTCCCACATGCCTATAGTAAACCTTTATAAAAACATACTAGGATTAGTCATCATATATTCAATTATAAAACAATGACTACAGAAGACTAGAACTCCTTTGCTGATACTTTAACTTAACAACTTTTACTACACAAAACTTCTATTAAAAGTACTACTAATGAAAGTGTTAAAACTACTTGGCACAAAATTCAATGCTCTATTATTTATACTGCTACTTATACAATTCATAACAAAATCTCTTGTAAATGAAGCTATAATCACTAATATATACCTCACAGTATTCTACTACATCTTTCTCTTAAAAAACTTAGACATATTATTAAACTTGTTAAAAAACTCACTCAATCTTCTAACATCTTAAGTATTAATTAAAAAATCTCTCAAATTAACAAACAGTCACAATGTGACCTTCAATTACTTATTTCCACCAACCTCTTCTATACTCAACTATGGTTTTAATATGCCCACTCCATTTGGAAACAACTCTACTATGCCTGTTATCTTGAAAACTCTCTTTTACTTTGACAACAAATCAATAAAACTACTAACAAAAGATGTGTTACTCTTACAATACATCCTACTCAGACTATTAATAGAATTCTTAATCACTATTATCAACCTGTCTATCTTTCAAACATAAAATTACCAAACCAATTCATTACTGATCCATCACTCATTAAACAACATAACCAATCTTATTTTCATGATTGGACTGCACTTAGACCTATTAATGAACCTCTTTTTAATAATTTCTGAAAACAACAATACCTTTCACTTTCTCACATTAATCCAAATTGGTATCATTCTCTCAATACTTCTATTACTAATAAAG
This sequence comes from Cetraspora pellucida, assembly GCA_910591915.1. Classification (NCBI taxonomy): domain Eukaryota; kingdom Fungi; phylum Glomeromycota; class Glomeromycetes; order Diversisporales; family Gigasporaceae; genus Cetraspora; species Cetraspora pellucida. The sequence continues at coordinate 5,940 of CAJVQA010007739.1, read as the reverse complement.
AACTTCTTCAAACCCTTTCACAACTACCTAATAACAAAGCCTATGGTCTTATAGACATTAGCTATGAAATGCTCAAACATATTAGTCCCTAATGCATTTCTGCTATTACTGCTCTTTTTAACTGTTGTCTTCTTAACAACAGAATTTCTAAACAATAAAAACATAATAGAATTTATTCTATCTCTAAACACAACACCTTTAATGGTAACCTTAATCTTATATGACCTATTAGTCTCATTGAACATATTCACAAACTTTATATAAAAATTCTTACAAACTGACTTAGTTCTGTATTTTCCTCAAACTTTATTCTCTCACCTTTTAACTATATTACACTCTTTAACAATAGTACTTCAATTCCTATTCATATTCTCAATAATCTTATTGAAGATGCTACTTGCAATTACAAAGACATTTGGTTACTCTCACAAGATATGAGCAAAGCATATGATTCTGTAAACTTTGCTCTTTTTAAATATTCACTCTCTCGCCTCTTACTTTTTTCATCTATTATTAACATTCTTACTGATCTTCTTACTGATCATCACAACCAAGTTATTACCAATCTTGGTCTTACTCTCCCTTATTTAGTTTACAATAGTATTAACCAAAATAAAACAATTACATCTTTATTATGACATATTTACTATAATCCACTTATTTCATACATATACTTAAAAGTTCCTGAATATATTCTACAATCTACCTGGACCACTAACCTCAAACTTCAAACTGTTAATTCATTACAAAAACAATGCTCTGTTCTAGCATATATGGATGATACTCTCTAGGTTGCTTTCTTACAAACTGAGTTATCTTACATATTATCTATAGCTGAATCATTTTATGCTATGGCAAACATCCAAGTTAACCCTTTAAAATCCATTCTGGTTACTAATAACCCTTCATCCTACTACACTCCTATCTCTTATAATAACTATCTACTTTTACTTCATTTTTTTAAACAACCCTTTAAATTTTTAGGTTGCTGGTTTATCTTAAATAACAGACAATCTAAACAAACAAAATTAATTATTTCAGAACCCTCCCAACTTATTCAAATTGCAAAAAAAAATATATAACTAATTCATATGCTTACTATATTATTAATACAGTTATTATTTCTACTATTGAATACTATCTACATAATATTGTTATTAACCAATTCACTTGCAACAAAATTTTCACTCAACACATTAGTCTTGTTAAGCTCAAAGCTAAATTTTGCTATACAATACCATCCAGTACTTTATTATATCCTCAAATCTACAACATTAAACATATCTGGAATATTTAACTACAACACCACATTTCCAATCTTCTTAAATGACTTAATAATCCTGATCTACTAGACACATCTATCCATATATGTATTCAACAACTTCAAAACAACCTTTGGTCTTCTACTAATATTTTTCTTCATTCTAAACCAATCATTGATGGACCCAATTGATTAACTACAAACTTTAAAATAATACAACTTATTAAACATATAGGCTGAACTTTTTTAACTAGCCCAATCTACAACATTCTATATATTCTAAATGATGGAACCATATCTCTTGAATCTCTTCTTTTTTCTAATCCAAAATATTACATCTTTAAAAAACAACTCAAATATCATAAACTTCTTTTTCTGAACCAACTTACTATATATGACAATTCATGTCTACTGCACTGGCAACACATTTTATCCAGACTTAATAAAATTCCAAAAGGTGTTATATCACAATAGTTTACTACTCTTGAGGACACTACTACAAGCCACTCTTATCCAACACACTCTATATGATTATTATAATCTACCTTTTATAAACTACTTTTGCTACTCTACTGGCTATTTTACCTCTAATACTAAACCTTGGTTACTTACTGTTCTTAATAACCAAATAATTATTGACAAGGCCAGGAGGCATAATACACCTACTGGCCTTATTCTTATTAATCACTGGTACTGCTCATTTCAGTCTTAGTTTTCTAATTTCTATTCTACTTCTTCTTCTACTATTACATTATATACTGAATGCCATCTTAATTCAAATACAATCACTAACAAATGTACTATCTTTATTTCTACTAACTTGGCTACTAAGCTACTCTGCCATATCAATTCTGACAAAACTCTCAATCTTTATACAAACTTTCTTGATATTGCATACTCTGTTGCTCTTTGACATCCTTTATATATTTCATCTTTAACTTCACTTACAATTAATTTACAACAACTACCTTCTATTTTTGAAACATGCCAACTTGTTAATAACCTTTAGACTATTGCTAACTCAAACTACAATCTATCATCTATCTCATTTTATACTGATGGTTCTGTTATCAATCTTGGTATTTCACAATACTCTATGAACATAGGTTGGGTTTAAGTTAATAATTCTACAACTATTAACTCATTTCAGACACAAATTAAACTGTGATTATGCTCTTTCAAAGCTGAAATTCTTGCTATTCTCTTAGCAATTATTACTGCTCCTAGACACTGCTCTGTTCACATATTTACTGACTCACAATTAGTAATCTCCAAATATTATAATATCTGCCAATCAACATCTAATCTTTTTTATACCTATACTTCATATTTTTCTATCTGGCAAATACTTATTAACTTTATTAAGTTTTATGAAATCCAACTTACTTTTTACAAAGTTACTGCACACTAAGATGATTCATTTAACAATTTTGCTGACCAACTTGCTTATAATCACCAAATATTACTCTACCTAATGCTCTTAACTAGTAATTCTTATAACCTTAACTATACTTCTTTTATTGATGAATTTCCTATTAAAATTCCTATCTGATGCTCTATTCAAACTATATGCCAAGCCTATATTATAACACTTTGGACATCTTAACATCATTTTCAACAATAGTCTAATATTGCATCTAACATCAACTGTGAAGCTACATGGCTTTACATCAATAATAATCAAAAAATCTCTAATTTTGCTTACAGCTTTTACTTATCTACTCTAAAAACTTTCTAAGTTAAATTCTTACAGATAAACTACCTGTTTCTTACACTCTTCATAAATGCAATTCTTTATTTTCTTTTTCCTGTTATCAATGCAATCAAATTAGCTCTCTACTTCATTAAATTACCTGCCTATCAACCCAAACTATCTACTACTTAATCTCTAATTCTCTTAATAGTATTTTAAATACTACTAATCTCAATATACCTGTCAATCTTGTCTCTGATTTACATACTAAAATTCTTATCCTTGACAGTTTCAAACTACATAACTTTCCATATACATCTTCTCTTATTTTTATCCTATTTGGTTTAGCTTCTATTGATTTTATTTCTACTATTCACAATGCTTCTATTTTTTATCTTACTGCTATTACTTTTTTTATTAAACTTCTTCTTTACTTAAATCAACAAATATACAAACAAATATGGATTCTATACTGTATTTCACACTTTGCACAGTCCCAAACTACACTTTCTACTAACATAACTCATAGTCATTCTTTTAGTTTAACTTTACCTTCTATTTTAATACTACAAATTATTACTAAAATTAATCTTTGAACTATCTAATAAATTAAATACCATACTCCTCTCTCTTATATTATTACTCAAACTCAAATCTAGGTGAGCCTTAGCCACTTTTGTAGGTTTAGGTCACAGATTATATGTTTGAGTCTTTATTCTTCATATGTAATTTAAAAGCAAGCTTTTCTTTAGAAAAACTTTAATTGAATTTCAATAAAGTTAAAGGCATAGTCTCATCATTAATATTTTTATAAAAAAAAAAAAAAACAATTTTTCAAAACTTTAATCTAAAGCTAACTTAATATTCTTAACTAATTAACTAATTTTTAGTAATAATAATAGTTTTTATTTATTTAAATATTAATTTAAATTTTATTAGTCTTCTTTTTATAAATATATATCTAATATATTAATAATAAGTTTATTTAATTTTTTTAATTCTTTGTAATAAACTTTATTTAAATTAGTTAAAATATATATAAAAAAAATATAAGTAAATTATATATTCTGATAGTTAAAATATAATATTAAAATTTTTATCAACATTAAGTTTTTAATCTTTTTTACTAACTAATAAAATTTAAAAATATAATAATTATTAAATTGTAGATTTTATAATCTATAACTTATTTTTTTTATTTTTTTTTCTTCATTTAAGCAGCTTTACTAATTATTTTTATTATAATTTTTTGTATAACTTTTGGTACAATATCTTGTAAATACTTTTATAAGTTTTACAAGTAATCTGCTTATATTAACTATCTAACTTCATAAAAAATTAAAGTACATCATAGATTGCATCTGACTATTACTTTATAATAAAATGTTGCCAATCTAATATTTTCTTATAAAAAAGTAATCAAAAACAAACAAAACTTATATATAAAAAAATACAGAGGTATAAGAGAAAATAATAAAAAATACAATGCAAGAAATAAAAGAATGAAAGTAAAAAGTAAAAAGTAAAAAAAAAAAAGATATATATAACTTTTATCATATAACTATTAAATAGTTATAATTATAAACCTGTGTTGAGCTTTTAAAAATTATAAACTATACTAGATAGAATTAATTTTATTATTTTTCTAAATACTGCTAATTATTTTAGTATTTTTATATATTAATCTTTTAAAGAAAGTAAACTAAATTATTCAGTTTTTATAAAATTTTCTTAAGAAAAAATAAAGATGTAAAATGAACCAAATTTTAGCTTTTGTAAGTGCTTAACTCTTCTAAAAGTTCTTTGTAGATTTTATAATTATATAAAAATAATATATTCAGCTTTGTTGTTTACTTTATGAAAGACTTATGACTTTCACTAACTACTTCTTTTATGCTTTCAAAGTGCTTTTAAACTGTTATTACAAAGTAATAACTTTTTTTTAATTCTGTTTTAATACCCATTATGCATGTCTAGTATTTTAGAGAAATTATTATAAAGTTTAATATATTAACTATATTGTTTCTCTATAGTTCAGTTTTTTGAAAGGTTTGGTCCAAATGATCATTAAAAAGAGTTAAGTTATTATTAATGTTTACTAGAATTTATAGTTTTATTAAATATATTTTTAGTTTTTATATTATAAGTATACTTTAAAATATAAGTTTTTATTATATTTATTTTAAACTTATGTTTTAAAATATAATAAACAGTATTGGTCAAATTAGTGGTTAATTATAAATTTTCTAATTATTGATCAAAGAGTTTTTAGTCAAACTGGTCTAGTTAAATTAGTTAAATAGTCTAGCAATATAAACCAAATTAATAAATCAAATCAATTAAGCAAATTTGATAATAGTTAATTAGTTTAATTAACTAATTTTTTCTTATAACTAGACTACTTAACCAACTTAACCAATATCAAAGATACTTGATTAGACTAGTTATTAGTTAAATTGGTTTGGTCAAATAGTTAAATTAGTCTAATTATTCTAATACTAATCATAAATTATAATAATTTTTATTTTTAAAATATTTTTAAAAAATATATTTAATTATAAATTCTTATTTAAGATTATTTAAATATTATATATAAAGGATGTAACAACTTAGTGAAGTAGAAAAGTTGTAAACTCTTCAAGTAGTAGGTTGGATGTTCATATCTTATTAATAGTAAAAATTTAAAAAATCACCTATGTAATTTTTATATTATATTATATTATAATAACTGTTTCTAATAATTAGGTTAAGGGTGTGGCGACCTAGTGAAGTGGTCAGGTTGTCAACCCCCTAAGTGGTAGATTGGGTGTTCAAATCCTATTAATGGCGAAAATTTGGATAATCACCTATGTAATATTTGTATTATGGCAACTGTTACTAATAATTGGGTTAAGATACCTGTAATAGCGGTCGCACCAGCATGACTGGCAGGTCATGGGGCATCTGTGCAATGTTGGAGTTACACAGAGGAATGCAAACTGACATA
>CAJVQA010007738.1:0-13564 GCA_910591915.1 Cetraspora pellucida | reverse complement strand
TTGCTGTTCTCATCATATTGCATTTATGCTTCACTAAGCATATTAGTGGTTGGTGAATTTTGTCAATCATTCTCTCTAGCATTTTTGTTAGCTGTAAAAGATATCCTAGCTTAGAAATTATTATTGTATTGTTTATATATGCAATTTGGCTTATTATCATTTTTTTGTATCTTAGATTTTTAACTGTTTGACTAATAATTCCTTTTGCTTTCTTACAGACTAGTACTTCTTTTATTCTGCTATTTAGCCAGATTCCTAATGATCTTACAATTTTGCTTCTGGGTCTTCTCTTATTCTACTATGCCCAAATGTAATTTCTCTTTCTTCTTCTTTCATTCTTGTGTTTATTACTATGAGCTTTGATTTGAATCTGTTTATTCCAATGTTGTTTGCTTCAAAAAATTCTTCTGCAATGCTTAGAATTCTTAGCATTTGTTCTTTGCTGTTCGCGATCCATGTTGTGTCATCTGCATATGCAATTGCTGCTTGTCTATAACTTGTAATATTATTACTGCATATTCTTTCTGTTACTTCTTGTTCTACTATATAGCCTAGTGTTTCATCTTCTTATATTTTTTCTAACAATGGGTCATAGAAAAGGCACCAAATTAGTAGTGAGATTACTTCTCCTTGGTCTATTCCATCTTCTGCAGTTATTTCATCCGTTAAACTATAAGCTGTAATAACTTTGAGTTGTTATTTGCAGAAGATATTGCTTATATATTCTTTTGTTTTTTGTAGAATCTTGACTCTTTTTAGAGTCTATTCTAGGCTTTCTAGTAGAACTGAATCAAATGCCTTTTTTATATCTTGCAACAGTATCCATATTTCTTTGTTTTTTTCTCATGCCTCTTTCATTATTATGTTTAGTATATGTATTGGTTGCTTTGTTGAATTACCTGGCAAGCCTGCATAATTTGGCCCTTTGAGAATATTTCTTTCTGTGAACACTTTGGCTAATCTTCTTGTCACTACTTTCGTGACACCTTTTCTAAAGGTCTCGATCAATGCTATTGGCCTAATATTGTTTAAGCAGTAACCCTAGTCTATGTCTTTTGGAATTAGATATATTTGCACTATTTTTCATTTTCTTGGTATGTCTCCTTTCTTCAGAATTAGATTCGCAAATGTTTTAAAAATTCTTTGTGATTTCTTTTCTGCATGCTTTATTAATGTATAGCTTATGCCTGATATACCTGGGACTGTATTCGCTTTGCACTCTCTGAGTATTTCTTCCCATTCTTTTTCTTCTATTTTTTCTTTCAATTCCTTATACCAGATTTCTTTGATTCAATCTTTTGGTTTATATACTCTTTTCTATTCTTCTGTCATTTCTTCAAGTTTGGTTCTTCATTTTCTAAATTGGTCTTTAAAATGAGCTATCAAACCATTTAGGACTGCCTTTGGTTCTGATATTAGGTTAACTTCTTCTTTGTCTTGTATTATAAATCTGTCTAAAACAATCTTTTTGTATGGTTTATTTAGTAAGCTGACAATTATTTAACTTTGATTTGTTTTAATCATTTCATATCTTTTGTTTATGTTTTCTTCTATTAGTTTTCTTTGTGCTCATTCCCAATCTTCTTTTCTTCTTTTTTTGATTATTCTTTGCCAGCCTTTTAAATCATCTATTCAGGCTACCAACTATTGCCTGTGTAGTTTGGCAACATTGCTCCTAGCTCTTTCCCTATACTTTGAAGTTTGTTGTTTATTTTAACTCTTTTTTTCATTTCTATTTCTTGATTCTTCTTACTTTTCACTTCTTTGATTATTTGCTAGAGTTCGATAATGGGTTTAGATTTCTTTGTTTTTTTCTAATTCAGTCTTCTATTTAGCTTAGTGTTGAATATCTTCTTCTTTGGGATTTGTTTGTTTGCTACTTCGATGATGGCTTCTTCTATTGCATTCCACATTTGGTCCAGCAATTCTGTATTATATTATGTTTTTATATTATTATCTTCTAGTCATTTTAACACTCTTTTCCATTCTAACTAATTTTGTAACTCTCTTGCATAATCTTCCCAGTTTTCTTGTTTTGCTTTTTCATATAGATATTTTGTTCTTGTTTGGTCTTTTTGTTTAATTTCTGCCTCACTGTTGTTTGCAATTATGTATTCCACCCATATTTCTGTTGTAATTATCTTATGATTACTGTCCATTAAACCTTCTGCTTCTTCGATATTAGCTTCTTGTAGACCTGATGCCAGTGTTTCTGATAGCCAAATATAGTCTATTCTTGTTGCTGTTTCTTGACTTGACCATATGTATGCTTCTTTTATCAAATGAAGATTCCTGTATGAATCTGCAAAGTTTTGTCTTTTGAGCTAGCTAAATATTGGCAGTTTTTTGTAGTTTGATGTTTGTGAATGTAGTCTGTCTAGTATATTATCTACTGTGTGATTAAAATTACCAAGTATAATTACTTCTGTATATTTTTTTCTGTTTGTTACTACCTCTATGATTCTTTGTTGAATTTTTTTAGTGATTAATTTGTCATTTGGTAGGATGTATACTCTCAGTACTATTAATTCTAGTTGTTTAAAATATAATCTCATCTCTAACATATATTCACTGACTCTTTTAACTGCTTCTAAGTGTTTTTCCCACTTTTCATCTATTAGTATTCCTATGCCTAAACCTTTTTTCTTGTCTATTGCTGCACTAGTCCAGTATCCCTTATACTGTGTGTTATAACTATGCAGTAAAAATTTTCCCTCTCTTTTTGCAATGTTTGTTTTCATTATTCCTACTATTGCACATTCTTCTTTTTCCACCTATTTTAGAAGATTACCTATTTTTCATCCTCTTGTTTTAAGCCCATTGATATTGTGACATGCTATTTTTAATTCTTTTTTCACCTGCTTCCATTTTTTTTTCAGATGTTTATGTCTTGTTTCTCTGCTTTCTATTTTTCCTTTTCCTTTTTTCTTTGGTTTTTCATTATAGCCAGGGGATAACTCTATGTTTTTTTCTTTAAATATTCTTCTTTTACTATGCAAAAACTCTCCAATCTCCTGGTCTATATTCATTAATTCAACTATAGTGCCATTAGGAGTGGTTGGCATCATCTTTTGCTGTCTTTTATTCTATCTTATTTTATTGTGTCTCAATTTTCTCTAGTCTCTCAAGATTTTTTTCTAGAAGGTTCTGGTTCTGTGCTTGTAGATCTTCTTTCTCTATATTACTATTTTCATCATCTAACCATTCAATTATGTCTTGTATTTGGGAATCATTTCCTATTTCTATACATCTTTTGTTTGAGTTTTGACTGTTTTGGTTTTTACTTTTTTCTTTTCTTTTATCTGTATTTCTATTCTCTAGATTATCTCTTCTTCCTTCTGTGAACCTTTTGCTTGGGTTTTGGGTTATTCTGTCTTAGTTTCTTCTTCTTCTTTCCTAAGAAACTTCTTTTTTTTTGACTTCTTTTTTCTTCTTATTTGACCAGAATACACGAAAGTTATTGTACATGATTGGTCTTGATTGTGCTGTTTTTTTTTCTTTCTCTGTTGCAAATGAAATTATTGCAGTTCTTCTTTGATTTCCATTTCTATTTGGTAAGATGTATACCAATTTTGCACCTTTATTCCTTAAACACCGTAATAGTAAACCTTCAGAAGCACTGCTTGGCAACTCTGTCAACTTTGCTGTATATTGCCTTTGCTTTTGTCTTGCTTTGTAATCTTTTTTTCCTTCTGTTACTTTTACCAGTTTATAGTTGTCAACTGGTATAGACCAAGAGGTACTTCTTTCTTCTGATTCTTCTATTTGTATTATTGCAAGAGCCTTGTATTTGGATCTTTTAATTTCTATTATTCATGCATTTTTAAATCTTCTGCATATGTATTCAAGCTCCTTCTTATTTATATCTGCTGGCAGGTCCCAGATTGTTATATGTTTTGTATTATTTACTTCTTCTTTCTTAGTAACTGTATATTCTTCTTCTTCTCGAATTTCTTCTTTTTTATAGCTCTTTTCTTTATATTCTGTTATGCTACATTTTTTATTTTGGTATTTATTGCTATACCTCTTTTGTTCTGTTCTTCTTCTTTCTTTATTCTCTTTTGATATTATTTTGTACCAATCGCTTTTTTTTTTACTTATCCTTTGTATTGCCTCATTTCTATCATACTTGCAGTTGAAGTTTACCTCAATTCACAAATTTTCTTGTTTAAAAATTTCTTTAATGTTTTTAATATGTTCATTGTCTTTTAGCGACCACTTGATGAACTTTACATGTTCTTCTTCTGTTTCTTCAAGCACATTGTATGCTGGTATATTAGCGAGTAGACTGTTATTTTTGTTACAACTTCTTCTACTTGGTGCCCATATGCTTTCTTCTAATGAAATTTCTGCTACTGTATATCTATTTCTCTTTTTACTGTCTGCTTTCTTCTTTTTTGTCTTTCTTTCTCTTCTGATGTTGAACCTTGTCTCGATTCTTTATTATCCATTTCTATATCCTCTTGTTCTGCTTCTTGCATTGGTAGTTCTTCTTTTGATCGGTCTATATTTTCATTATTTACCTCTATTTTTTCTTTTTCTCTTGTGATAGAGTCTTCTTCCTGTGATCTTCTTTTGCTTGTATTGTCTTCTTCTATTATTTTTTCAGTTCTTCTTTCTGTCTCTTATTTGTTTCCTTGCTTTACTTCTTTTATAACTATTTCTTGTTATACTATTTCTTTATTTTCTTGATTTTGAATTCTTTCACATTCAATTAGCATTATATTCTTGTTTGTTTATGTAAAGTTAAGCTTCTTTTTTGGTTGTTCTTTTTCTGCTCTTTCAATTAATTCTCTAGTTTTTCTTAGTAGTGCAACTTCTGTTAGGCTTTGCTTTGTAAGCATGACTACAATTTTATCTTCTCTGTTTGATGTTACATATGTGCTGCTTTACTGATTAAAGAAAATTTTATTATGTATTCTATTCATTGCCTAGTATGCTCTTTTCATGAATATTGTTGAAAGACTTTCTTTATGCTTCATTAATTCTATGTTCTATTTATATCTACTGCCTTCTGATTGGTTGTTCAGTTTCCTTTGTTTATTTGCTTATCTATATATCAGATTTCATATGTATCTATATATGATTTGCAATGTTTATTCTAATTTGGTAACCTGCATGTGTTTGTTGTTGTTTTGCTATTATGTATCTTTTGTGTAATATAAACAGATTTATGTTACAGAGTCTAATAGCAATTCCCTACTACTGTCATTTTTTGGTGAGTTTTTTGCTGTTTCTTTAGTAACTCTGCTATTATTTTGCAAATAAACTTTTTCTTTGCTAGTCTAATGCTTTTTTTGTTACTGCTTCTTTTTGTTTAGAGCTATTTGAAGTGTTTTTTATTAATAATTTTGCTAAAATCTTCTTTTTTTTTAGCTGTTTTTTGTGTCTGAATAATCGATGAGAAGAATGCTGATTATTGTATATATTATCTTGATAAGCAGTAACTTTATAAAAGATAATTTGAATTTTGTATAAGCTAATAAAGTTAATAAGTGTGTTTCAAAGTGAGAAATATAGTATATATGTATATAATAAAGTAGTAGAGAAGTTTAAAAAATTTTGGTATTTTGAAATTACAAATTGAGAATCTGTATATATATTTACAATACAGTTTCTAGGAGTAGTAATAAGAGCTAATAAGATAGCAGTAAGTTTTGATTTGAATAAACAAGATTAAAGTTTAACTTGTGCCTAAAATATATACAGTATAGAATTATTATTAACTTGAACCTATCCAATGCCTATAGAGTATTAAGAAGTACTTAAATTAATAACAGAGCTATTAGTATAAAAGTGTTAGTTAGTGTTATAATTGGCAATTTGAAGTTTATAAATTAATATATAGGATTCAAAGATAGTTGAAATTGAGTTTGTTGAAATAATAATATTGGATAAGCTTGAAGTTTAAGTAAAGTGTCTGATTGCAATTGAGTATAAGAGGTCTAATGATTGGTATTAAAGTTAAGAGTTTTGTCATTTTTGTTAACTCGACCAAAAAATTAAGTTGAAAGATTAGTAGGAATAGTAATTATATATTTGTCATTAATTGTATATAAATTAAGAGAACAACCAGGACATGCTTGTGATTAAATAGGTGCAAGAGGATATAAGCAGATAAATTGTAATTCAATTTGATATTGCCAGTGAGTAATAAGCATAATGCTAGATTGAAAAAATTGTCTTTTAGCTTTATTAGTAATAATTTGGTTATTAAGTACTGTAATAAGCCAAAATTTTTTATATAATAAAAAGTGTCTAGTTGTATAGCTATAGTAGTTAGTATCAGATAGATATAAGTGTGATTATAGTGTATGGTTGTAGAAATGACTTGTAACTTGATCATCTAAATAGGTAAACTAAAGAGGTTATTTGTCTTTTGAAATTTTATGAATATGAAAAGAAATATGTTTTCAATCCAGTAAATATAAATTATTAAATATAGTAAGTTAGTCTAAATATAGAATGCTATAGTATTTGAGTTGTTTTTTGAAGATTAGATATTTAGGATATGAGCAGAGAAGAAATTCTAATAAGATAGGGCCCTCTTGAATAGTATATAGAATGTTGTAAGTTGGATTAGAGGTAAATGTTATATCAAAATATTTGAAAAGTTAAATAATTTTAAAGTTAGTAGAATATTTGTTTAGTCTATCAATAGTAGAATTATTATGTATTAGTATACTAGTAGATGACTAAAATTTATTTTAAAGTTGCTTAAGTTGAATACAAGTACTAATACCAAAAGGATCAAAAGGGTTAAGTTTTTTAGTATAGTTCATAATATAGTATTGTAGTTAAATATCCTATATGTTGTGAATATTATATAATTAAGAATGAAGTAAAGTACTAGTAGGAGTTGTATAACTAAGTTTGGCTTTGTTTTTAACAAATCCAATATGGTTTATAAGGATTTTGTTCCAAGTATTTTAGTTAAGAATTATGTTGTGAAGGTGATATTTAATTGTAGAAATAACAATTATATTAATAATATACTATATATATGTATTAGTAATTTGTTTAGTATTTGCAATTTTAATAAGGTGTGAGTATATACTAGTGTTAGAGTAGTTTTCTGCCAATATTTTATATAATTATTATACAAAAGATTATCCTAAGTATCACTTATTAAAAATTTATCTATTTATAATTCTCTTGCCATTCTGCTATATGTATCTTTTTGCATTCATCAAAAAAAATATATCGAATCTACTCTGTACTTGCCTTGATGCTTCTCATATATCTCATAATTTTATCTTGATGTATTACTTATGATCTTACTAAGTTAAACTCTTATTGCTACTTTAGGATACTTTGAAGCTATTTTTTCTTATATTCTCCTGACTTTTTTTGTCTTTCTGACCTCTTTTCTGCCTATTGCTAGTAGTATAGCAAAGCATATTTTCTTATTTTTTTCTATATATAATTCTACTTTGCTATATATATCTTATTTTATATTCTTACATTCTTAGAACTTGTTCTCATATAGTTGTTATTCTGAAATACTTTAGAATATTATTGCATCAATTAATATTACATTAATTATTTTAAATACTATCTTTAAGCCAGTGTTTTGCTAGCAAGCATATTTGTCCAAAATTATATAAAATTTTTATTTTAAACTTTACAAGTTTTTATATATTTTTATACTGACTTTTTGTATATATCATGCTTCTTGCACAAAAAAAATCTGAGCCTAATCTTAGTGAAATAAATAAAGCAACTAGGCTTTTTTCTAGTTTAGCTAACTTTGATTATGGGCCTAATTATAATGATTATATATATTTTTAATATTTGTTTAATAGTAAATATGATGTTACTCTTCTAGATACTTATTATCCTAATAAGATTTTTGATAAATACAGAATTTGGGTTGCAGGTAAGAAATTTATAATAGTCAATTACTTATCTGAAATTTATAAGATTCCTGATGCTTACAAGTACATTAACAGGAATTTGCCTTTTTACCTTATTTTGGACATTAATATAAGACAAAAACCTGATTTCATGAATTCCAAACACTTTTTCTTAGATGGATATAAAATTTCTGTTAAGATTTATTATCTAAAATCTTAATTGCTTATGCTAATATTATATGCTTTGATTTAAAACATCTTATAACTTTAAATGCTTTTACTTTAGCTAGTTCATTTAATACTAATAAGTATAGTTGGCATATTATTTATAATTATATATATTTGTTAACTACAGAAATCTTAGAGGATTTGTAAAAAAAGTTGCTAAGAGAGTTGAAAAACTATATTCAAAATTTATTAATATAGATTTTTATAAATCTCATTTCAGCCTTCATCTTCTTGGGTTAACAAAAAAAAACAAAATTAAAAAATTTGCTATTTCTTTAGTTAAAAAAAGATACTATGAGCTAGAGAATTATTTAGTTTAATCTAAATCTAATTTTTCTAAAATCTGATCTTGAACCTTTTCTTCTAAGAAGCTAAAAAAAGAGGAAAAATTTTAGCTATTAAAGATAAAACTACCTTAAGCAAGTAAGCTAGTCTAGTTATAATAAAATATGAATAACTTGAAATCAGAAAAATTGAAAAAAGATTTGTAAACTTTCAAGCTTAGTTATTAAAAGCATATTCTATTTGTAAAATCAAGCATGTGAAAGATCAGTTATATAGCTTTCTTTAAAGCAATAGGCACTTTGTACTTAGGTGTTATTGGCAAAAACAATATAAGCCAAACTATAAAAAATGGTATTTGGAAAAGCATCAGATATAACCAAGCTGAAAGATAAATTTATACAAAATATTGTTAATAGAGTAGCCAATATTATAGCAAAACCACACTCTCTTGTATAGTTGTCAAAAAAAGTTATTAATGTTAAAAGGCTAAAAGATGCATCTGAATTATATTCTGATTTCTTAAATACTGAAAGCATAACTATACTAATTTACTCATCTCTAGCAACATAGAAAACTACTACATTAAGAGAAATTATTATAGTACTAAATAATAAGGTATATGATATCTCTTATTTGCTATGCTATATTTGGATCTCTTATCAAAAATCTTTTAGCAATGTATTGAAAACAAAGCTTGATAAACTAAAAGCATCTGGTTTTTGAATTTGCAATTAACAAAATATACAGAAAGATTTATCTATAAATAAGTAGGATATTATATAGTACAGATTAAGAGTCTTTCTTATATTAAGTCTATTTGTGATTATTCTTAATAAAGCCAATATCATTATGCATTAAATGTCTAATAGTACAAATATATAAGAATCTGAGAATGCAATGTGTAATGTTTTAAGATCCATAAAAAATGTATTGGCAATGGATGTCTTCACAAACATCTTAATGCTAGCTTTTCTAAAAACATATTATGATAAAGATATTCATATAATTAATAACAAATATCAGCCTTGTGTAAATAAGACAGTTAAGATTCTTTATAACCCAAATAGTAGAGCTAAAGCTATGTAAATAGGATGTGAGCTTTTGAAGCAAAGGAAATGTGTAGCATTTGTATCTACAAAAGTAATTATGGCTAGAGCATTAGTAAAAAAGACATCAAAGCTAATAAAATCTAATAATTTGCTTATAAAAGCTTATGCTTATTATGGAGATATAAATAAGAAACAATAACAAAAAAACTTTTCTGATATTAATGTCACTTAAGGCAAGCTTAACTGTATGACCTATACAAATACTATGGAAGCAGAAATATTATTTGAAATTACAGATCACTTTAATATAGTTATTACTATTACAAACATTATCACTTTGGTTTATGTTAAGGCTATTGCACAAATGCTTTACCAGATTTATGATTGTTCTTACCAAATTGTTTTTATATTTTACTAGAAAAATTCTAACAAACTTTTCATCCATCAGATTGTAAAAATATCTAAGCAGAACTTGAAAGTGTTCAGTCTAATAATTTACTTATAGCAATAAAAGGATATCATGAATAAAATAATAATATCATTTCTTATAAAGTTGATAAGTCTCTGGCTATAATAACTTTTATTGTAGTTGAGTATTCAAAACATCTTTTTGCAAAATATTTTATTGAAAAGCTTTGTAGTCTTATAACCAGTATTAATGATAATCTTTAGTTAATAAAAGTAAATAAAAGTCAAGTTATAGAGTTTTGTAAAGAAATATATAATAAAATTAGGGTTGAAATATTAATTATTAAAAATACAAATTTTAATACAATTGCTACTTCTCAGAATCTTAAACCTAAGAAGGCTAAAATTCTTAAATTTGATTAAGAATAATCTATTGCAAATACTATAGCACTTAACTATTTCTATATATAGAATCTTTATAGTAAAGACATAAATATCAAGGATTGGAATAATATTTACAATAAAAAATTCATTAAAAATTTATTTTGTCTAAACCTCAGAAGCATTTCTTATAGTTATTTCATTTTTGGATTTAAAGTTATAATGAAAAGAGTGCAATAAAGAAATTGAAAACTGTGGAAAATATACAATAAGAAATTGCTTGCAATAAAGCTGAAGAGAATTTTGAAAAATCAGTAGCAGAGAACTTGTATAAAACTTATTCAGCAAATCATTAAAAAGTTATATGAGAACTTTTTTAAATACTAAACTTTACTAGTATAGAAGATAAATATAATTTTTTTAATGATACTGTATCAGAATCATTTATATAGTCTTGTAAAAGATTTATAAAAATTTGAAACTAATCTTTATTACTTTTTAGTTTTAAGTCTTATGCAAAAAAAACATCAGATTTTCATTTAGCTATAAAAATAATTAATGCAATTGCTAACAATTGATATAGATATATTATTAAAAGTGATAAAAAAAGAATAAGGCCTAAAATACAACAAGTTTGGCAATACTCATACTAAATTAATTATCAGCTATATAATAGTACTGGTTTTAGAAATAAAAATGCTTTAGAACTTCCATCATATAGGCCAAATCAAGTAATTCAAAATCTCTTTAATTTTACAGAATAAGAAAATAATACTTTAGTTAGATTATTCAGCTAAGTATTTTAACTGCATCAGATTTTGTTTTATTTTTTTTACTTTTGCACTAAGCACAGTCATAAATTCTGCTATATGTATTACAGATTTCAGTATTAGAATAGATTAGCTTATTACAGATAGGACAACATATTTTAGAACAGGCTTTATAATGTTTGGCACATCCTAAATCACTTAGGCACCATTTCCACAAATGGAACCATTTCTTTTGATCTATTAGTAGAAAAAATAAGCTATATGAGGTAATTTTTTTAATATTAATAATCTTAAAACTTTATCTTCACTTTTATTATAGATATTCAAAAATGCAATGTTTTAATAATCATATCTCAAAAGATATAATCAAAAAAATACATGTTTGATTTGAAAAACTAGTTTTTTCAAGACCTACTCTAGATGGAATATTTTTTTAAATTGAAAAATAAATATGCTAATATAACTAGATAATAATTACAATCTAGTTATTATTGATATAGCTATTGCAAAAACTACTTTAAAGACCTGAAAATTCAAAACTAATAATTATGTTGGCATTTTGGATTAGTTCTTAGAAAAGTATAATTTGTTAACTAATTCTACTTTAGAACAATTAAGCAAACATGTTTTTGAACTTAGTGCATTACTTTCAGATTAAATAACTTGTAAATGTGTTAAAGTTGCTCTTGCTAAATGCAAATTTAGTGAAAAGCAAATAGGAGTTCTTGTGCTAGATAGAAGAAAAAAAAAGCTTGTCATTAAAAAAAAACTCTTTATTGTGCCAAAACTGATGATAAGTAGAATATTTATATCTATGCTTTTAATTTAGATTCAAAAAGTAATAATAAAATTATTGCTTTTTGTTTACAACTTACACTATTTCATAATGAATTGGCAAAAGCTAATATTGCTTAAAAACTTATTGATACTTATACTAAAATTCTGGATTTTACTAGAGCTTCTAATAAAATTCAGAAAGAACAGACTAAGCAAAATATAGCAATAATTAGTTAAAAATTTTACCATATTTTTTCTTAAAAAAATAACTTAAAAAGATTTAGAATATAAATATTATCAAAGATCTTTTATTGCAAGATCTTGCAGATATAATAGTATATTGTATATGAGATTTGCTAAGTATCCAGCTTTCAGATTGATCACTACAAAGTTGATATATCCAATTCTTCAGCATAATATAAAAACAGTTATTTTTGCTATTGCACTAGTTATGCTAAGAATAAAGAAGAAAATAAGAATAATTCAGAATCTCACATATTTCTATCAATGGATAAGAACTCAGAACATGCAAGAGTATTGCTTATTTGGATTCAAGAAACTATAAAGGCTGGAAAGTTGAGTGATCTTATCTTTAATAAATATAAAAAGCATAATATTAGAATATTTAGCAAGTTTTTAAAGTTTTATAAAATAATGCTTAAAATATTAAGAAAAATAAGAAAAAAGCATGCCTACAGAGTTCATGATGATCCAAACCCAACTTATTAGCATCTTGATCTTCTTAACAGAATAGCATTAAGGTATAAGATTATTTATCTAGATGTAAAAAAGAATTATGCTATAGGTAATACAAAATCAAAAGACTCTGATCTTAAATTTGAATTTAACCAAATGCCCAGTCCAATCTTTGGGTTTTAGGCCTTATTATCTCTGCCTAAAAACAATAATTCTAATTCCTTTGAATTTCAAATAACAAAAATTGATTTGATGCTAGCTAGCTTCTAAAGAAATTGCTATATTCTAAATCATGCCTTAACTCTTTTGATAAAATAAATATATAAAAGTGTTTTTATTTTTTAGATCAAATAAAGAAGTAAAACAGATGCTCAAAGTAATGGCAATCCAACTGGCTTTGGCAAACCTTCACAAGTTATTTTTTTTTTATCTAGAGAAGAAATCAGCTAAGATATATGCAAGTAAAAATTTAGTAAATAAAATAAAAATATCTTAGTTAAGTAAAAAAATATGTTTGATATATAATATATTTATACAATCCACTTAATATTCAAGATATTTTTGAGAAATAAAAAAAAATAGTTATATCCAATATATGTTAATCGAATATGATTTAAACTATATTAATAATCAAAAAACACCAGAAGCATGATTATGATTTATAAAGTATTATCTATCTAAATATTTGTCTGCTATATAGTATTAGGACAATTTTGCATAATTGAACAATATTTTTATTTTTATTTGGATAATAAATTAGTAATTTGCAAATATTATTAGCATTACTTATTATGAAAATTTTTAAGGTTTACTAATAATGAATTCTATTTATCTCTTTGATAACTCCTAAAAGAATTATTAAGCAAATCAATTAGACTTACATTAACTAAATTATGCAAATTCTTTTTTTTGAATCTAAAGATAGCTAACTACTTTACAAAAACTATAAAAAAACTTAAAAACATTATTATAATAATCTTATTATATTTTTTATTATATTTTAAAAAACATTATAATTACTAGTGATAACTTAATAATTTTTTTTTTTTTTTTTTTTTTTTTTTAAGGTGAGGTCATGCCCTCAAGTCTTTATTAGTATATTGGTTATAGCTAG